>JAHWFP010116412.1:0-29364 GCA_023313725.1 Lithobius niger | reverse complement strand
CCCCCCAAAAGTATTCCTGATTCAAAATTCGAACAATTATTACGGAAGAAATTGCAATGTTTTGGTGTGTTGATATCACTCAGTTGAAGGGCCGAACCATTCGGGACTTGGCGGTCCCTTTTACCAGTTTTGGTTTTTTATATGATTAGAATACACAAGAAAATTTTCGAAAAAAGATATGACGCCGCGTGACTTCAGAATGCAATGTTGCAACATGTAACAATGGCGTAACAATAGGCAAAGCGCGATGCTCGGGTGCCGGAAAAGTGACATAGGCGTTGCATTTTGTTCGAATTAACACGGTCGGCCGGCGAAAAGTTAATTCTTTGTTGATAACCAAAACTAAACGACTTTGGTAGTCGCTTCAATCTTTTCTATTTAAACCATGGTAAAGAATATTAAAGAGTACTGGCCCGAAGCCATGCACTCTTAACAAAACTACAAGTAAAATTAATACGCTAGTACCACAACCATCAAAACTAGAATGCCTGCAGACAAACACGTTTCCCCGCAAGAAACAATTCCAACTGTTACAATTAATGCTCGTAAACGAATCACCCGATAAACCATGTACTTAGTGTCTAACAAAGTTGGGCGGCAGGCATGACCGAATGAATTGTTTAGTTCTTCAATGGGAGCTTCGGGAGGTCAGTTGAATTATTTCTATAGTGTTTCCCTCGACTGTTTACCACGATTAGTACAACTGCCTGCGACAATGAAGAAGATTCAACTAAATCAACTACGAGCTGACACACGCGAAGTCCAACATACACTAGTACGTTACCATCAAGAATTAGACCTGGCCAAAGCAGGAATATAAATAAGCAATTCAAATGCTCCTTTTTTTTTTACAAACAGAATTGCGCGGAGAATGAACATAAAATGATAAACCTGCTGTACTATTGACAATTAAAAGGAAGCGGAAAAAGCCAACTAATTAACTGAACAAACCTTAGAATAAAAAAAACATTAGCGCTCGTATCCTTATGGAACTCAGATTTGTGAAAGCACATAAATAGAAACGATTAGAGCTCACCCGAAAGAAATGAACTATAATTTAAACTCCAATTCAAAGGACCAAATCAAAATAAAATAAATCCCTAAATTATAAAACGCCTACATAATATACAAATTAAACACACCCATACTCGCCGACATGGCCTATTTTAAACACAAACTACGTTCATTTTCTGATATTAACTAAGGAATAAAATCATTCCTTGCTCACTGAAAAACGAAAAAACAAACACCATTAACAAGAAAGAACATGTATGTTTCACACATTACATATGCACGCAAAATACACACTTAGCCAGTCAGACGAAACAGGATTAAAATGTTAACCCACTGAACAAGACAAAACAAAGACCAAACGAAACGACTTTATAAACCACGAATTAAACACACCCACATACAATCTTGCAGACATAGCCCAATTCAAAAAAAAATTGCGTTTACTTTCTGAAATTACCAAGGAATAAAAACAATCCTTTGTTCCCTGGAATTGGAGTTCAAATTATAGTTCGTTTCGCTCTAGTGAACTCTATTCCGTTTTTATTTTTGTTCAGTTAATTATCCTTTCTTTTCTGAAAATTTTCGTGTGCAATTACCTCACTCCTTTACGGGAGGCGCTAGTTCACACCCAAAGCATCAAACAGCGGGTGATTTAACGCTGTATTATTGCAACGTCATCAAGAATGCAGCGTAGCGTTGGAAAAACTTAAGAGGACAAGCAAGAAGTAAACACATGTTATGCGATCGTGCTATCTACATGGCTACAACAATGGAACAGTAACGCTACTACAATGCGTGACTCTTTGTTGTTCGAACGATGTTGTTTGCTCATATAAGTAGGAGTGTCAAAGCAATCACGTGATCAATGTAGCAGAGGATAGCACTTGATAGCATCGGGGAGTTGAAACTCTGACAGCTCCAAAATCGCAACGTAACTCCACAGATGGGTTACTAGTGCACCGCTTGACAAGGACTGCAGAAGCACAGACAACATGGCCCTGGAAATCATAGCTTAAGCAGGCCCACATTGGGGTTCAAGATGCCGGCAAATAAACATTGCGCTGTCGCAAACTGCCTAAACAATTCGTGGTATTTTTACAAACCGCATATAGCTAACACAATGCACCTTCACGAAATTCGTTCTCCCACGCTCTTCTTATGTTGTTTGTGCAACTCTTTCATTGTTGGACCATTGTTGCAGCAGTGAATTTATATCATGAAGACACACTGCTGCAACAATGAAACCTTTGTCTTACCATTAGTAAGAACAACGGCTAGGCGTGGGTTTCTCATTTACATAAGTAAGAAAACGAAGGCGTGGGCTTCTTACTTACATAAGTAAGAAAACGAAGGTCTTTGGTTCTTACTTAAGTAGTAAAAATACAATTGCAGTTCATGTTTACTTATCCCAATCGTTTCGAAAGCATTATTAAACTATTTAACACAATTAACGATTATAAATTTTAAAAATAAGAAAAATGAATTACTGGCTTAAAAAAACGGAGGCGTGGGGTTCTTACTTAGGTAAGTAAGAATACGAAGGCATTTGGTTCTTACTTATGTCAGTAAATCTACCTCCGCAATCAATGTTTATGTATCAATATTTACCTATCAATATTTCCGAAATAATACATTTATTGGAGCTGAAGAAAGACCCGAAGGAAAGAGTTAAAATTGAATAAAATAAGCACGTAAGGCATTTATTGCAGTTACAGAGTTTTAAAAACGGAGTTGGAGCAAAGAACATTCCCGCCAACAATGGCTCATTATACTATCACAACAATGGCTCGGTTAGTAACAATGCAAATCGTTGTTGTACAAATATGTTCGACGATAGTTCGGTAATATTGTGGTAACACTGTCGCTTTATTACAACAATGGTTCGGCAACAATGCAATAACACTGTCGCATTATTGCAACAATGGTTCGCCAACAATGTGCTAACACTGTTGCTTTATTGCAACAAAGGTTCGGTATCAATGTGTTAACACTGTCGCTTTATTGCAACAATGGTTCGGCAACAATGCGCTAACACTGTCGCTTTATTGCAACAATGGTTCGGCAACAATGGTTCGGCACCAATGTGCTAACACTGTCGCTTTATTGCAACAACGGTTCGTTCACTAAAGATTCAACTCGTCGTTGTATACAAATACGTTAAACGATGGCGTTCGACAACAATGTGGTAAGACTTTCGCTTTATTGCTCTCGTGGAAGTCTTACCACATTGTTGCCGAACGCCATCGTCTAACTGATACTTGCCGGCTATTTTTAAGCTGCGCGATTGCAACGCACGGTGGTTTATTGGGGCACTCAAACATTTATTCCACACGCACGAAACTTTTTATAAAAAAAAAACGGAAAAAGATGGGCTCCTGGCGTGGGCGCAGTTTACTTTATATTGTCGTTGGTTGTAGTGTGTCTTATCTGTTATAGGAAAGCCGAAGTTCCGGTTTTATGAAAGTGTTGTTTATGTAGAAAACAAATTTTTGTTTGTCCCAACAGTTCACCGTAGTTACAAAACGCGTTTTCTTCTTTTTGCCTCCGCTGTTTGCGCTGTATCCCACTTGTCCTCCTAAATTGATGATGACGTCACTAAACAAGGCAACTGATTGTTGCTGTCCGTAAGAGTATACTTGTCCCGTAACGAAGTGAGTATATTGCTCTAAGATAGCATCCACTTTGAGCAGTTGCACTACAACACTAGGAATTACTACCCGATGGTGCAAACGAACTCAACATAAGCGGCAGTGCTAATATCTCTTGCTGTTTTTGTGCTGTGATGAAACAATGTCGAGACATGCCATGTCGAGCCATTATTGCATTCTCAGCACGAGAATGCCTGATGGTATTCTATTTACCGACTGATTACAATATCTCAGCCCGTTCCTAATTGTTAAAAACGCGTTTGGTGACTGATTGTCGCCGGATTCCGAAAAGAAGTTTGTGGAAGCAAGTTCAGCAATCACGACGACTTTCGAAGACTTGTTTGACCTCTCTGACGATAGCAGCAACTACACTTCGAACCTCCAACATTACACTTTGGTGGACGATGGTAAATACTGTGCTAATATACCATCTAAACTCACTTGCTAAGCTTACCATCAAAGTTTATGTGTTAGGTTTGGCATAAATAAATTAAATTAACCAATTAAAGAACAAAGAAGAGGGATGATTAGCCGCACTATCCAGGGCTGAGAAATTCCAGCATTCGGTTCAGTATAGCACATTATTGCAACATTTCTACATCATTATTGCCGCGCTATACAGGGGTGAGAAATCTTAGCATTCGATTCAGTATAGCACCATTATTACACCGTTCAGTACAGCACCATTATTATTAAACGCCACTATTACAAAATACCATTGTGTCTATTGTTAATGGCCCTGCGGTGACTAGTGCTCATGTCGATTGTAGCATGTCAAAGATCCTGGGTTTTCCCCTTGGATTTTTCCAGCTCATTATCCCTCTCATCGTCGTAACAGGGATACGTCCTCGACAATTGAATTTATGTGATAGTTGTTGCGTAACTTGGCGCGATGCACTAGCGTGTGTCTAGATATGCACTTCCAGCAGGCCGTGCTAATAAGGAGCAGAAAGCACTAACAATGCTGGCGCATGTAACAATGATTTAACGAAGCTTGGGCGTGGGGAAAGTCAATGTTACAATTCTATTCGCACGGCCGGCAGGAATTAGAAATTTTTTTTTATTATAGAGCCTCGACCGAAAGGCCAATCTGCCCCGTAGGATAAGGAGAGGCAAGCAGGTTGAATTGAGTTTTTTTTTAACTGAGTGTGGCACGAACTGAATTGAATTGAACTTATTACAGCCTAGGATATCCACAGCTTCAAAGGGTTTAAAGGGTTTAACGAGCGTTAACCACTCCTGGTCATCTGGCCGAAGCCCTAAGGCCCTATGTCTGCAACAGCCAGATATCCACAGGTCAAAAAAAAAAAAAGGTCAAAGGATTTTAGCGAGCGTTAACCGCACCCGGTCATCTGCCCGACGAAGCCCTAAGGCCCACAGGTTGAGAAAAGGCTAACAATGTGAAACCGTTGCAATGCTTCAATATATAATAATGTTGCAACAAAGAGGCAAGGCACACTAGATCGGAGCAGAAATGCAACGATGCTTGGGCGGGGGAAAAGTAACGTTCTGGCCAGCGACATAAAACGTTAATTCCTTCTCGTTCTGTTTACATGAAAGGTTAATTCGTTATTAAGAATCAAAAGAAGGAAACGATTCAGATTTTCGCATAAATCTTTCGGTTTTAAATCGTAGGCTACTAAGTCTTCAATTATTGTATGGTCTCAAAATTGGGCGACCGACTTGATTGAACGACTTATTTAGTTCTTCGATGCGGGCCTCGGGAGCCAGCTGAATTGTTTCCACACTCTTTTCCTCGATTTCTTTCCACGAATAAGGTCGTTGTTTCTTATTTCAGGGAGCCTAATCCAAATCAGGTTATAGTAATAACAACTACAACTGTTTGTTTTATGTATTTTTTAGGGAGCGCGAACCCAAACTGGGTTATCAGCCCCACGACGTTGCAGAATCAACTACGAATAGACTATGAATCGCTTTACACACCCTAAATCTAGACACACGCTAGTGTGTTGCCTTCAAGTAACAGACACGGGACAAAGCATAGCGTGGACCTGAACATGTACATAAATACGCATTGTAACGCTCCTTTTTTTTTTACAAACTTGGGAGAAGAATGGACACGAATGCAATGAATGCAATGAATGGAATGAATGCATGATAATGCAGACCGTAGTAGTGACAATACTGCGGCTTAGTAAACAAGCATTAGACCTCGTATTCCCACGGAACACACAGCTTCGAAGGTACACAAATTTAAAAAAAAGAGTTAGAGTTCACTCGAACAAAACAAACTATAGTTTCAATTCCAGTACCAGGGAACAAGAGTCGTAACATACCAACCTTCATGCACGTACATACAAATCAGACAAACAAAAGGGTTGGATATTTCGGACATTAAAAATACACACACAAACTAAAAATACATACATGCACAAGAAGTAACACTTCAACTCATGAGCACTTACAAAACATACGCCATACACAACAAAACGCCTATAAAATTGAAAAATAAAAAATACACACATAAAATAAACACATCATCACTCATACGAAATAGAACTAAAACAGAAACCGACAAACACAAACACACACAATTCAAACACAAATTGCGTTCACTTTCTGATATTATAGTGAGAAACCACAATCCTTGTTCCCTGGTAATGGAGTACAAATTTAGTTCTTTTTACTCGAGTGAAATCTAATCCGTTTTTTATTTGTGTACCTTCACAACCGTACGTTCTATGTGGATATTAGCTCTAATGCGGTTTTTTCCTAAACGGATAAACGGTTATGTAGTGTTGCAGACTTGAAATGCGTTCACAATAAAAAAAAAACACAAGCCTTTAGGCTGTCTCTTAAAAACACATGTTTTCAAACCGTAAAAAGTGAATATTTACTATAGGACGCGCTACTCAGTTTTTTGTGTAATCTTTTTTTTACTTATGGTTAATTCATAACACAATCAAAGACAGCATCTTAATACAGAAATGTAACGTGGCTGCGCTCTTATTTCTCAATGCCAAACAGGTAAATGTTTTAGAATATTTCATTCAGAAAAAAAATTGTAACAAAACCACACGAAAAAGTAACGTTTGCAATATTTACGTAGGTTTGAGTAAATGTTGGCAAAACTACATTACGTACGCAGGAAAGCCAACACCAGTGCAACGGAAGCCAGCATCTTTAAGTTGTACTTAACAGGCCACGTAACTTCCCAGACAAACTCTTCCAAAACTAATCGCCACCTTGCAAAACGATCGCGTTGAAAGGCTATAGACGAAAAATTTTGCACGCTAAGCATGTTACTACGTAGCGAGTATGAAACTGCTATTTACCTTCGATGGGAAGCAGGTTGCTGCGTTCATGATGACATCACTGCGTGGGAGGAGGGTAACAGGACGGATAAGGACCACCTGCGATGCGGGAGTTACGCAGACACCTTTAACAAATTTTCCCCTTTATATATTCAGCAATACCTCCAATCCGTTGAGGAAACCTGCTGAAGTGATTGAGGTTAGGATGGAGTTGTACAATAACGATCTGGACGTGGCTACTCGCGGGTTTTCGAAACTGCACTAAGCGCCGGTATCGGCTCGTGGCCTGCCCGTATGACGCGTGAGTCCGCACCCAGCACAGGCACCGGTCTCTCCCTCTGAAGGCGATCTGCGTGGAACGACTTGAACACCTGGGATGCTGGTTGTTCCTTCCCTCACCACCGGAGCAGTGGAGGCGCCACCAACCTGCCGGAGCAACCCAAATGGCAACGGGCGTTTGTTTGTCGATCAAAACTCGACAAAAGCATCACGTGTCAGCGCTGTGCGGAGCTGAAAGGGCTTCATTCGGGTAGCCGTTTCTCGTAAACAAGAGTGCAATAAACATGAGTTTTGCAAGGGTGTTTATTCATGAGAAGAGATAGAGCTTCCTTTTAACTCGGACAAAAGCATGGGTCCCAAAATGGGCTCCTGAGAGACGGTACCGCCGGCCTTTCTCCTAACGCCAATTGGATGGATGAATGTTTGATTTATTGCGATCATGAGACTACTAAATTTGAAATACGCCAGCGCAAATGCTGTAACAAAGTTTGCTAGGAAGCATAAATTTAGTTGCTACCCTTTTGTCCACTGAAATGGTAATTTCTTATCGTCATTCATGACATAGAAGAAAGCTGATTTACATTTGGATAACGACATGTGCCGACATAGAAAATATGACCTTTAGTATACCTACATGAAAATGTGACCTCTGGCATATCCGGAAGAATCATAATACCTGTGTTATAGAACAGAAGGTAGCCATCTCTTTAGGCTTGTGGAACACTGGACCAACCAGAGTAGTAGCATAAAGGCGCTGGTTCACCATTTCGATAGCGTTCCCCATATTCTAAACACAGCATCCACATTCCAGATCCTGTGTCGTCCAATAGGCTGATGCGGACCACGTGATCTCGTTTTAGTTATGAATTAAGTTAAGTTAATATTGCTCGAAGATTCTACGGTGCTGCATCTAGGAGTTGAAAAGGTGAAAAGACGCCATTAAAGGTTGGAATGACTGACAACACGTTTATTCTTCTTCAGGCATGTTCTTACAGCCAGTCGTACACGATGACAGTCCACAGAATGTCATTTTCAGTCGACCTTACGTTGATTATCGAAAAATTTCCAACTGACGACTTATAGTGCTCCCAATTATTTTCTGACTGGGAATAGAATAAGTTAGTAATACAAATTTATGATAATGAACTATAAAGAGTTCAATTTTGAATGAGAATTTTTGTTTTCTTTCCGCTAAACTACCACCAGCTCGACGTACACTGAAAAGACCACACCGGACCTTTCTGCTTCAGTTATTATACAGATTGAAGTTTTACTTGTCACTCATTTATGGTCCAGTTATGCTCATATTAAGGAAATGACGTCACCTTCCGTTAATCGTCGGACTTTTACGGAAACACGAAGCTGCTTCTCGTCAAGATTCGGAGATCTCGTCAAGCTCATGCTAGAGTAAGCTAGAGTGTCGGATGCACTGTTTGCAGCACTGGTATGATTCGGTCGCTCATGTGTATGCCTAAATCACATTTCTTCGCTTTGCTCAGTCAATCAGCACTTCGCATACTGTGGCTGAAATCATATTGTGACTCATTTAAAAAATGGGTGCACTCAAGCATCGTTGCACGAAAAATGTTTTGCTAGCTAATAATGTGACACACGTATGGTGTTGGATGAGCCGTTTTAATAATTGATGTGGTCAGGTGTATCTTTTGCATGTCATGCAACGACAAATTAAGTTTCGTTAAAGACCTTTTCGTCTGGTTATGCTTTGCTTAATGACCACTCATAATGCCAGTCTTACAACGCTGACTAAGCTCTCTCAATCAGCACATCCAGAGGCTCAAATATCCTACGCCCCCCCCCCCCTCCAACACTAATGACCCCCCCCCCCTTTCTATGCAAGCCCCTTTCTAATCATCACATATTATATTTTTTCCTCATTCATGTTCATGTTGGCTTTGTCATTTTTGTCATCTTTGTCAGAAGCGGAAAGTACATCGCCGACAATGCCGCATTAGTGTTTTGTTTTCATAGAGGTCATATTGTTACCGGCCACTTTGCAAGTTAACAATGATCCGTAGTGCACCGCAAGCTTAAAGTGATTGTTAAAGCAATTCCTACCTTCAGAAAAATATCGCCCAATAAGCCCATCCTGTGAAAACTCTCCTCTCCCCCCCCCCCCAACGCTAATTATTTCCCCTTTCTAAGTAACTCCCTTTCTAATGATAAATTCTATCATATTCTTCCATGTTAATGTTCATGTTCATCTTTTTCCGGAAGATGCATCAAGTAAATTGCCAACAATGCCTCATTAGTGTTTATTTATTTATTTATTTATTTATTTACTTACTCCGAGAACCGAAAGGATTTATACATTCCATGCGCTCTACTCTACTTACGCTGCTTACTACACCTGCAGCTACACCGAAAAACCACATTGACCATAGAAAACCAGATATTGTCAACCAGTGAAGGGGGGGGGGGGGAGCCAAACAAAAAGGCAACAATGGAGTGGAAAATCTTTTTACACCATTCAATTATTGCAAGTTTTAGCCTAATTTTCGCGTAAATTATTGTGCAGATTTTAAGAGCTTCAAAATAAGAATGCTACATAACGAGTGTTGATGAGTTTTCCCACTCCCCCCTCCCAACTTCGAGGGAGGGGAGAGACGGACGCTTGTTCGACCCATAGGAAATAAAAAAAATTGGTGCATGTTGTAATTGGTATGTCTTTTCTTTTTTACAGTAGGCTTTTTTAAAGTTTTACGTATAACCTGTAAGACGGGTAATACGGGTAATACTAGTCGAATTTATCCCAGTCCAAATCATTTTAAAACGTCTGTGGAGGGTTCAAATAATGACCCAGTAAAGCTGACTGTTGAGACACGTAGTCAGGGAGCATAGCTACTCGCTCCCCCCTAATTTTAGCGTGTGTATCCAATTCCTATTTGGTTTCTTTTAAAACTAAGTCTGTGATGTACTTTATTTAACATAAGCAGTAGGGAGAAATCTCCAGTGTACGTTGCCACGTGAGTTGCCCTATTTGCATTGGAATTCTTTAAAAAACGCCCCTTGCCCTATTGTGGCAAACCTACGAAGTTCACCAGTATTTAATTATGGCAGTGCAACAGGTTTCGTGGTAGTGTTAACCATTCCTGCAAAGTATTCAGCTTATCCATAGCTGTCCTTGTTTTTTTGTTTTTTTTTTACCCCTGAAGGGTCTTGAAACATTCCGGGTGGGGGAGGGGTGAGTTAGCAAAGTCATCAACACTCATCACGTAACTTTTTATTTTGAAGCTCTTAAAATCTGCATAATAAATTACGCAAGAATTAGGCTAAAACTTGCATCTAATTGAATGGTGTAGAAAGATTTTTCACTCCGTTGTTGCCTTTTTGTTTGGCTTCCCCCCTTCACTGGTTGACAATATCAAAAAACCTTTCCTTCAGAAGTTACTAGGTTTGAGAAGACCTTTCAAATGATGTATCACATGACCCCCCTTCCCATTTGAAATTTCTAAGAAACGCCCCTTTGTCCCCCTGAAACCCCCCTTGGGGTAACCCCAGAAAGTTGAACAGATTGGTGGTGGATTGTCCACATGCGAATTTGTCAGTCAATTATTTACTGCGTTAAGCTATCTTCATTACTTCTCGAGTTATGGCACTGTAACGGGTTTCGTGATACACCCTGTAGATGCCATATATTTGCTGAAGAAGACTGGTCACTCGATCACAGTCATACTAACCTGGTCAGAACTGACAGCAGGGACTTTGACAATGTTCCCTTTCTTGTGGCCGACTAGATGAGCTTCTTCAGGCCAGTGGGTTGCGTTCTGCCAATGCTCATCCATCATGACCAAGATGAGTGGATATTCAAACTAAGCGGAAAGTGGAAAGTTCTGGTTTCGATTCCGAGTCAGCGCAGTTGTCTTATTTTTTTGTCTTTCTCATATTAGTGTATCGTGTGTTCTGACAAGGCCAGTTTTAATGCTGAGTGTTAGCTTCGTTAACCATTTGCCTTGTGTATTATTCTTTATTTAGTGCTTGCATTATTAGTGTGGAGGCCATGAAACCAAGTTCTTTTCCCTCCCCGCACATTTTTGTGGCCTTTAGGTCACCACTGCAACAGGTTGAACCGCTTCTAAAGTTGGCTGGAACCAGTAACCAGGGTCCGCCCTGGTAGCACAGTGGTTAGTGTGTCCGGCTAGTAAGTTCTGGGTTCGAGTCCTAGTCGGGGCAGTTGTCTTTCTATCTCAGATTAGTGTATCTGGTAGTCTCACAAGGACAGTCTTTAATGCAGACTGTTTGTTTCGGACCTAAAAGCTTTCCTGCACATGTCAAATTTCCATAGAAATTGGCAGGAGTTCCAGGTTTTGATCAACCGGGATGTGAGGTTCCACCCCCTCGTGGATTAGAAACTTTGCTCCTTATAGTACAAGCGCAAGAGAGTCTCTTTAAGTCCACCATTATTGCCCTACATTGTTCTGTGTCTGACCTTGAGTGGCCAAAATAATGGTATTCAATACAGCCACCCCCTATTAGTCCCAGCGTGCGGTCCAAATGCCAAGCCTCTTACGTCCTCCCATTGGACTTCCAAACGGTCTTTGAATCGACACGAAGGTCACGATGTGGTCCGCAAACTGCGCAAATCGGAAAAAATGGCGTCGTATTTCAGTTGTTCTCTAGACTAAGTAGAGACGTTGAAAGGTTTATGGTTGATTTCATCCAGTCGCACTAAAAATGGTTGATAAAAGTGAAACTACAGCTAAATGAGTCTTTAACACAATCCCGACGTTTTTGATTCCGCCCAACAGAGCCATTATAAGGCGTTTAGCTACAACATAATAGGGCAGTGACACAACGGTAGTATTATTGTATATAACTCTATGCTGGAAGTGGAGCCAGTAACTGGGATAACTGCAAGGGTCACTGGAGGGGGAAAAGAAGGGGTGTCTTACTGAAACCAATGCTGTTAGAGTGGATTTCTTAGGCCTATAACGCGCGATTTTTGTCGATTTGTTGGCAGTTCCTGACATTTTTAAGCAAGTTGAATCTTTTCTTTTCTATTACAACTTAGCAGCATAAAAGATTTTAGAAAACAAAGTTTTTGAAACCTATGAAACCCGCTCTCAAAGCACTGCCTTGACTAGAAGTATCGTTGTTTGACCCTCCATTTTAATCTAGTGCCCCTTGCAGCTATCTCTCTTGTAGCCAATATGACGTCACATAACGCTGCTCTATTGTGTAGCGATTTCAACCTCATTCAAAACCGCGACTTGAAACAATGAAATCAACTCAATGGTTGTACTTAACCTTTTCTTTCATGCTTCTGAAGCCAGGAGCTTATAATAGGGCGATATACCGGACAAGCAGATTCACAATTTGAGGCATTCCAGCTGTGATACTTCCGCTTTGAAGCTGTGGTTGCCGCCATTGAGAACCTAAAGCTCTAACCAGACTGATTGTTCGTATGTATGACGTCACAGGACGGTTCACCAAAGACGAAATCAGTCCTTAAACGCAACACTAACCATACGATTCCAGCAATTTTGACCTTGTAGACACGTAGTAACGCATCGCTTTCCACGAAATTGTCTTCTGTCTGGAGAGGGGTTTAGTCCGACGATTAGGGAAACACACGCACGGATTCAATTAAATTGTAAAACGGTTTCGTAAATATTTCCGATTACAGGCAAATGTTTGAATAAATATTCCAGTAGCCATTTACTATAGTGGTGTTGCTAAGCTCCGCAATATGAACAAATCGTTCAGTTTGTGATACTAACCTAACATTTGGCACAGATAGGCAGTTTTGTATGACAGAAAAAACCTGGATATAGGGCCAACTTGGAATCATGGTTTGTCGGCCGCCACCTTGGAAAAATGGCGCGGGAAAACAGTTTTTTTCTCAATTATCTTTCCTCAACGGTTCCCTTTTTCAAAATTTCCTTCTGAACAAAAATGGAAGAGGACAAAATTTCCAACAAGAAAGGTCCTTTTCATTTTTTTGTTGTAACTTTCGCTGTTTTCTTAGAAATGCGTAATAAATTTTTTGTCGGTCATTAACTGTTGCATTTAATAAAGTCACTGGTACTTATTTTCCTTTGTTACATAACAATATGTAATAGCAAAACGTATCGGTCCGATAAAGTCATTTGCCTTACTGATATTCCACTTCTTCAGTGGGTGTGACGGTAATTCTTCCTTTGCTGGGAAGGTAAACGTACAACAAGGGATATTTGGACCATTTGTGAAGATTTGACGGAGGCGTTTCTTCAAGTCCATAGGGAACACAAAATAACTTCAGCGATGATGGCAACCATTGAAAATTTCGTTATTTTGATGTAATGACAAAACTAGCTGTATGCAGGATGTAACTGAGGCACGACAGAACCTGTTTACAAAAGCAGATCCCTGGAATTGCTACCTCCCACAAGAGAAGCACTTTTGTAGCATCTAAAGCGAGCAGCTATTTATTATATGAGGTCAGTGTTTGATTTAAAACCCTTAAATTCCCGACTCTTTAACCCGACTCTCGTGAAGGATGGCTGGATCAGAACTTCGATGGCTACTTCTTTATGCTTCTGTGATGGACATTGTTTTATGAGTGAGAATGATTGACATTGAGTGACTGTGATTGATTTTTAAGGCTAAATGCAGCTTCAGACATATTTCAGCAGACAATACTGGCTGTGATGCCCGTACTAAGTTTGTTAGTACTCCCCATACTCAAATAAATACAGATGCAAACCTATGTAGTATGTACGTTGCCTTTTGGACTTATATGTCAGACTGCCTGAGTGGGGAATCGAACCCACGACCTTTGAAACCAAAAGCCAATGTTGTACCAATGATCCATACTGACACGGCGTTATTTAAGTAAATACTGATGCAAACCTATTTACGGTGCCGTTTGGACTTACACGTCACACTGCCTGAGCGGGGGATCGAATCCACGACCTTTGAAACCAACGGCCGAGGTCCTGTCGCTGAGCCACCATACTGACACAGCCGTATTTTTGTTTCAAATAAATACAGATGCAAACCCCTATTTACGTTGCCTTTTGGACTTGTATGTCAGACTGCCTCGGCGGGGAATCAAATCCACGACCGTTGAAACCAAAGATTGAGGTCCTACCGCTGACCCATACTGACACTATTTGTTTGGCGCTTGTTGAGCCGTCGGCTTTCCGTCCTGTTTACTTCCCATATTTTTAACCTTTTCACCCCTGTAATACAAAATAAACCTTACCAGTTTTATTAAGGACTTACAAATGTCTTGACTGTTGGTATGATGATAAGTAATAGTTATTGGTTAAAATCGAGCGGTTATCGATTTTTAACCAACGGCTGCAATTATTGGCTGGCTCGAGTATGCAAATAGGTCGAGGGCGGAGCCCGAGCCCAATTTGCATACGTGAGCCGGACAATAATCGCAGCCGTTGGTTAAAAATCGATAACCGCTCGATTTTAACCAATAAATTATTTTTATCACGGTTGGGACGTCAAACTACTTCTTATTTAATTAAAACGCTTTGTGTTTGTGAAAATTGCTTCAAGAAATACGGTAATACCTTATGTTAAATGAATGAAGGTCATTTCATTTTAGTTTGTGGAAGGGGAGGTGGGTGGTAGACGAACGATTCCTTTGGCAGGTAGGCAGACTGTAGGCTACGCTCAAGTTTGTGGAAGGAGGGCGGTGGGTAGGAGGGGGTGGGGTTAGACGACGCGTCGTTTCGCAAGGTTTGGCTGGTAAGCTAGCTTGCTCGCTCTGTTCGGAGAGAATAAACTTCGATATGAGAGGAAGCAGGGATAGAAGGACATTGTGCCGATATTCCTGGCAAGGTAAGTAATTCTTTTTGTGCGTTTGTAGTTTGAGAACTGTTTCAAATCAGCGGTAATAGCCTAATAGGTGTATCGGTAGGAAAGAGGGTCATTCCATTTTAGGTTGTGGAGGGGGGAGGGGGAGGAGAGAAGAGTTAGACGGAGGGAATAAACTTAGTTGTGGGCCAGCCAGACATGTGAGCATTAGCAGGCAAAGGATTTCATTTGGGATATCCCGGCAAGTTAACTAATTCCTTTTGTACGTTTTCATTGCGTTACGGTTTTCGACGCTGTATAATTTTGTTTGTGATGTGTACGTTCCCGTCGCGTGATTCGGAAGTGTCAAAAGTGTTGAGTTATCAGCAAAAGTGTGGGGTAACTTGATAACCCACACTTTTTGAGATGACGCACACTTCCGCTCACGGTTAACGGGATTTAACCTACGGAAATTTAGCATGGCGCTGAGTTAGCGTGACGTCACAGCCGTGGTATAAACATAGTTAATGAAGTGAAAATAGCAGGAAAAGGGGCACAAGCGAATATTCTTACGTAACAAAGGAAAATAAATACCAGTGCCTTAATTAAACGCAACAGCCGCAACAAAATATTCATTGCGTATTTCTAAGAAAACGGTTGAAGTTACCAAGAAAATGATAAGGACCTTCTTGTTGAAAATTTTGTCCTTTTCCATTTTGGTTCTAAAGAACACTTTGATAAAGAGAACCGTTGAGGAGATAATTGAGATAAACTGTTTTCGGGCGCCATTTTTCCAAGATGGCGACCGATAAACCGTGATTCCAAGTTGGCCCTACATCCAGTATCTTTTGTCATACAAAACTGTACATCTGTGCCAAATTTTAGGTTAGTATCACAAACTGAACGATTTATATGCTTAGCAACACCACTACTATTAGAAATTGATGTTTACATAGATTTTTAAGATTTACAGTGTTTTAAGATTAACAGCAGCATTTTGTTAATAGTGATCCAAACACCCCGCTTAGTTGCCATGACGGATTTTATGACGGCAAGAGGAATGATGGATTTTGGGATTAAACTCCACTGGAATCTCATTCAGATGAGTACACCAAGTTAGGTGGTGCCATGTATTTATCGTTTTTGTAATTGTTTTTTTAATCTGAAATTGCTATTTTGCTATTTATTTAGGGCGTTACAATAATTTTGTAAAAAACATATAAGTAAATGTACTGTGGGATTGGCATCTCACGAATCTCATTCAGTTGAGAACAGGGAAGTTAGCTGGAGCTATGTTAGCGTTACATGGCGCCGGAAGGAGTACAGATAGCGAAGGATTGGAATGCGTTGTTTCTAGTAGCCTACAGATACGGAGCCCATGCTAATACATGCCAACACATCCATAGGATGTGGGAGTAGCCATGCTTAACACTCTTTTTATATTCCACCAGGTCGACGTCTGGGAGAGAAGTTGCGGATATGGCTTCCCGGCTCCAAACCAGTTGTTGCGACATCACAAGATTATTTTACCTAAGCATCTGTAAAGGGTGGTAATTTCCATTATTGCTCACGAGAATTAACGTGGAGCCGTGAGGCGAAACAAATTATTTTTAGCTTGGTCGACCATGAATTGAAGAAGCCATTGCTTTTCCCATTTCAACGTATTTTTAATGGTGTACACGTGCCTGGGATGATCGTAGAACGAGTGATATTTTTCACACTTATTAGGTTAAAACCTATACATTGTATTTTCAACGCTCTCCTTGACAATAGTTACGACCAGTCATTCTACAACTGGACGTATTCTACAAAATGGCGCAGCAAGCCGGTCAGGTCCAACTTTTTTTGCCATTTCCTCGAACGACTTGAGAGAAGGAGCGATCATAGTAGCACTCAGTAAACTGTTCCACACCGGGGCGACTTGGTTAATGAAGAAAATCTTCCGGTAGTCCAGACGAGTCCGATTAATTTGAATTTTGGGTCTAATTGAGTCATGCCATAAGGTAAAAAAAAAAAAATGAGACACTTCTATGTCGATTTTCTATGAATAATGGAATATGTCATAGCTAAATCAATGTGTGAACGCTTCAATTCTGGTTAGCCTAAGTGTGTTTTAGACAATGTAAAAATAGGTCTTCAGACCTGGAAGCATTTTAGTAAATTTCCGTTGCACCCGCTCTATTGTGTGGATGTCTTTTAATAAATGTGGGGACCAAACTGGGAAGGTGTGTTACAGGATAGAGCGAACATACACCTTGTTGAGCTTTGATGACATCGCTGAGCTTAGGAAGTGCTCTACGCTCTTAGAGAAGAACTTCACCATAATTTGTTTCAAATTTCAAATACTTCACCTATTAGCCTAACAATAAAAAGCTAATAAATCAAGTCATAGTAACAAGCGTAAAAAGAAATATACTGAACTTTCATTTTGAATATTATCCCTTGAGGTTAGAGAGACGTTCGTCGTGACAAATTTTAATTAAAATAAATGACTTTGACGTTGATTCTGTGACACTTGTACAATATTGGACACTTGTATTTGTTTATTGCAATTATGAATATTGCCACATCTTATCGATCTCGTGAGAAATTGGAACCTCCAAAACATTCCATTTTTTATATTACTTTTTGAAAAAATAAATTAGTTCGGCGAAAAGTTATAAATGTTACCGCAAAAAAAAAAATAAAAAAATTACAATCAGTCGGTGAAGGCGGAATTGTTCTGGAAATTTTTTCGTTTCATATCTAATCTTATTGAATTAACAAACGCAAGCAGGGCTGAATTTAATTTAGTAGAAAGCGTGACGTTTCCTTTGGGGCCCCAGGATGTTGGCGGGGGAAGACGTCGAGCCAATAGGGTGGGGGGGGGGAGGGGAAGACGAGAACAAAGTCTTTTCTAGAACCTCCTCCTGACGTCTCGGGACCGCAAAGATAAGCACGAGCACAATGAAACGCATTCGAGCGATCGGTTGGAAAAGGTCAGAGATTGTTGCGTGATGGAAGGTGATGATGAAGAAAAAGGCATCTAACGTTGACGCCGCCCGCTTCTTCTTTCAGAACCGTGAAAATCGAACGTTGCAAGGCTGCTTGTTTTCCTGGTGGTTTCTCGTTAGTGGAGTTCTTTGGTAAGCTGGTAACAATAAAAACATGCAAGGTCAACGCGCTTTACAGGTGTTCCCTTATAGTTCCAATTTTCCAGGGGAATCCCATGACAATTTCCAGGCGTTTTATAGGTACAATACGGTGATAATAAAAACATTCACATACTTTAAGACGCGGTAAGACGGTCTACAGTTATTCTTTATTTCTCGAATACTGAGAGTTCACCTGGCGCATCCCATGGCAATTTCTGGGTGTTTTCCTGGTGTAAGCTGAACATAATAAAAACATGCAGGGTTAAGATGCTTAACATTCTTTAGTTCCCTTATATTTGCTATTTTCCAAACGCATCCCATGGCAATTTCCAGGTGTTTTCCTGGTATAGGTTGGAAATAATAAAAACATGTAGAACTTTACATTATTTAGTTCCCTTTATTTCCTACTCTCCACATGCATCCCCTGGAAAGTAGTTGTTTTCCAGGTGTTTTCAAGGTTTAAGCTCAAAATAAGAAAAACATGCAGGATTAAGATGCTTTACATTTTTTACTTTATTTACATTTCCTATTTTCCAGATGCATCCCATGGCAATTTCCAGTTGTTTTCCAGGTGTCAGCTGGAAAAAAAAACATGCAGAGTTAAGGTGCTTTACATTTTTTAGATCCCTTATATTTCCTATTTTCCAGATGCATCCCATTACATGGCAATTTCCAGTTGTTTTCCAGGTGTCAGCTGGAAATAATAAAAACATGTGGAACTTTACATTATTTAGTTCCCTTATATTTCCTATTTTCCACATCTATCCCATGGCATGTTCCAGGTCTTTTCCAGGTTTAAGCTGGAAATAATAAAAACATGCAGGGTTAAGATGCTTTACATTTATTAGTTCCCTTATATTTTCTATTTTCCAGATGCATCCCATGGTAATTTCCAGTTGTTTTCCAGGTGTAAGCTGGAAGTAATAAAAACGTAGAGGGTTAAGATTCTTTACATTCTATAGTTCTACTATATTTCCTATGTTTCAGATGAATCCCATGGTAATTTGTAGGTGTGTTTCCATGTGTAAGCTGGAAATAATAAAAACATTTACGGTTAAGATGCTTTACATTCTGTAGTTCCATTTATTTCGTATTTTCTAAATGCATCCCATGGCAACTTCCAGGTGCTTTACCAGTTATACAGTTGTGAAATACGCA
Source organism: Lithobius niger (assembly GCA_023313725.1). NCBI lineage: Eukaryota > Metazoa > Arthropoda > Chilopoda > Lithobiomorpha > Lithobiidae > Lithobius > Lithobius niger. The sequence continues at coordinate 10,104 of JAHWFP010116412.1, read as the reverse complement.
CAGTCCCTGATGTTGTGTACAAGATCTATATGAAAAGTTGTTTAAAGAGATTAATCCATCCAATAATTAATTTTTCATGTAACCTCTCATGTTTCAACTGAATTCGTAGATCAGATACATAGGCATTTACGGGATGTTTTTGTCTTTTTTTGTTTTTTGTTTTTTTACTCTTACTTGCTAACAATGTCCCACCGTAGGCTGTGGAAACCAAATGATATTCCAAATGACGTACCAACTAGGGACTCAGCAGAGCTAATTCCTAACTTTATGTGTCAAAACCTGCAATCCTCTCAGACTAGATGGATAGGAGCAAATTGCCTCCATGTGTAAGACAGTGGAGTCTAACAATCCGTTTGCTGTGCTGTATCAAGATCATAGTGGTGGTGAAAGTTCTGATTCTACGGAATTTGGAAGCAGCCAATCCACCTTGGGTTCTGAGTTGTTGTGGTCTGAAATCTCTGAGATCCAGGTTTGGCTCAGTTCAATCATTGTTTCTGCTTTTGTGATGTCAGGGATTTGTTGAACAACCAGGAAGAGATCGTCAGTTTTTTGCATCACGGGCGTATCCTAGGAATTGCGGAAGAAAAGCTGCATCCCAATGTGTCGTAGGTGGCCCTAAACTGTTTTGCGTATCATTCAGACAAGGATGAGGGCCACGGTACGATCTTATTGGTAGTGGAAGATAGCTGCAGTTGCTGGTGTGCATAGTAGGGCTATTCAAGTTTAGGAGAAATGTAAGTGAATATCTTGCAGTGTTGCAGTGTACTCATCGTCTTGTCTTTTCGGTTGGTTCCTGGTCCAACTGGTTGGACTCATTGCTGGCGCCAGTTATTGGGTGTAGAAATTATACTGCACATCATCATTAATGGAATTTATGTGGAATTGAGAATTGCAAGGGTGAAGTAAATGCCCTCTACTTTGGTGTACAAAGGCACGGTGCTACTGAATGATATGTCTCCTATATTCTCTCATTGGCGCAGTGGTGTATTCCAGAAATCGGTTTTGGACTTATTAGCGTTCTGCTCGAAGAGTATCTCAGGTTGGCTAAGGGTGGTTATTTCTAATGATCAGAGCGAGTGATCATGCACCACGGTTGGTTTCCACGTTGCGGCTTCTTTGTCAGAAGAGTTCTTCATGTGTCTTCCCCATCATCTACTGTACTAGAAGATGGTTGCTACTCAGTCTGGTGTACTAAGCTGCATTGCGCCCCCAGAAGAGGTCATGTTGCAGGCCGAACCCAGCCGATTAGGTGGATCAACAATTGCAGGTGTGTGAGCAGAGGAAGGTGTATAGATTCTTTGTTCGGTTCAGATCAGGGGACAGGTGGCTTTTGTATAGGCAATCGGTGATGGAGGCCAGGTTTATTTTACGGGCGGCAAAGAGGTCAATGTGGAAATGGCTTAGTGAAAAACTTACATGGTCCACAAAATGGTGGTTTCTGCTTGGTACTCGAGTTCTTTTTCTTCAGAGGGGAGCACCTCCCAGTGACTCTGGACTACAGACAATCAGTCCATCCTCTGAGGTTTACCCACGGTGAATGTGCTAAATAATCACTTTGCTTCAGTTTATATAGGGATCTCGCCACCATATAATTATAGGTGCCATCTCTTGTGAACTGTTGTCTGGACGTACTCTTTTGTCATTGGAGTGTTATTGACGGCATTGGACAAGCGTAGGGAGGGTTCTCCGGGCTTGAACGCTATTTCCTATTGAAACACCTGTGACTCCACCATGGATAAGTAGATAGATCTGGATTTTTTTTCAATCAGGCAGTTGCCAAATCCCTTCCTTGTGGAAGCAGGCTGTTTTGGTCCCAGCACCCAAACGCAGGATGGGAAAAATCGTAGTTGGATGGCTTCCAGCCAATCGCCTTGTTTTCGTGTGTTGGTAAACTATTGGAGGAGATGGTTGTTTGATGGTTGTATCGTCGTTCCTTGAGGCTTGAAACCTTGTTCACCCATCATGGTATTGATTCCGTCATAGTAAAAGTGCTCAGGATGCTGTTCTTTTGTTGGAATCTGGGGTTCGAGAAGCCTGGACCTCATGTCACGATCTTGTCATTGTCTTCTTGTACATGAAGGCTAGCAAAGTTTGGCATCAGCGGCCAAGTGATTATTTTCTGCAAATGCTTCTTATGGGCAGACGTTTTAGTAGAAGGTCTGTCCCTTTCCCCTCCGGCTGCAGTTCCACTAGCTGTGACTTACTGCAGGGGAGTGTTTTAGCCCTATTTTATTTTTTGTCCTTCTGAACGCCTGTTGTGATGAATAGATTCACACGGTAACACAGCAGCACTTGAGCGTGATGTGAGTTGGTAAGTCCTTCTTAGTTCGACATTCAGTCTGCCTTACAAAACATTATTGTACTTTGTGCCCTGGCTTCAAAACGTTCGGTTGGACCTGTCACCATTGACAATCTTACTTGTTGTATGTATTTAATGAATGCCAGCAACAGCCAGTCAACCTGGAAGGCAGTACTTGGGGATCTGCTTGAGCAGTAATTTGAACTGGATTAGGGAAGGTGCATGATTTAAGGGCGAGGATCGTATCCCGCACCTGGATTCTCATGAAATTGGGCAGTATGTCTTGGGGAGCAAACGGATTGCTTCTGCGCAAGGTATTGACACCTTTTGTCCTGTCGCAAGTGGATTATCGTTGCCTTTTCTGACCTCCCGTCTTGAGAAACGTCTAAACAATATTTGGGCGTCACGTGTGTCTTCATCTGATTACTGGAAACCAAATGAATTCTGTCATTTCAGCTTTGAAAGTTGAAGCTGGTGTTGCCCCGTTGGCATGTAGGGTACAAGGCCAATTACCTCCTATAAGAAATGCAGTCAACCAAATGATGGCAAGGTTTGTCAAGTTCTTCTAGGTTACTCTGCATTGTCAGACATATCGTCTCTTTTCTGGTGAAGTGGTTGCTGAGGCTAAGAAATTGCCTGTCAGTGGGATTAAAGAGAGGCTCCCTTTCACTCCAATTGCTGCTTGGCTTCTGGCAGAGCTAGCTGCTTCAGTGTCCATCTGCTGGTCGTTGGTATCGAGGTCAGGCTCCGTTTCTCTCTTATTGCTCCTTGGTAGCTGCTTCAGTGTCCATCCGCTGGTCATTGGGATCGAGGTGAGGCTCCCTTTGTCTATAATAGCTCCTTGGCTTCTGGGAGAGGAAGCTGCTTCAGTGCCCATCTCTTCATGCCTCTGCAAATGTGCTTTGACGAGTCATATTTGTTGCAACATCCAGTCTAGGGATGGATGTTGAGACAATTCAAACAGACTTGTAACCGGTGCTTCGGTTCCTTCACTTTGAGCTATGTAGACAATCATCCGTCCACCCTTCGTAACTGGCATTGGATCCAAATTGTATGTTGCTCTCTGCTCTGTCAAACTGGTCAATCTTAGCTGGGTCTTCGGTCACTCCGATGCACTGGATATTTAGTGGCCGATAACCTATCATGGTGCAGGTCGTCATTTTCTTCTTGCGTGAATTTGTCTGTGAGTCTGGACTACCTTAATATTGATCTCCTTAGCACAGTGCGTCATTAGTGGGAAGAAGCCTGTATGAACATGGAACGGGCAGACATCTGTTTAACCTGCACCCATTTATCACCAATCTGTAGGAGTTGGATCTTATGCTTAAGGCAGTGCCTTCCTTGCTCTCGCACCTCTGGGTTGCGAGGTCTCTCCACGTTGTCTCTGTGGCGCTAGGAGTCAATTTTCTTCTGGAGTGTGTCATGTTTACTGCAGTGCTTAACGACCTGTTTGCCAAGTCTGTTGCTAATGTCAAGACTCTCTGAACTGAGAGATCCTTGCTAACGTCTCTTTGCTGAATCTGCTGGGTGTGGTTCTACACAGTTGCGTATAATTATAAAATTTAAAGGCAGAATTGGCTATTGTGCATTGTCTGTTAGATTTACTTAGTTATTTTATTTTTCTAAGTTGTTTCAAGGTTGTTGTGGCGTATGACCCAGTGAGGTTTTGCTCCTGAAAAAAACCAATAAGTCACTCAAGAATACAAACAAGAATAAGTTGAGTAGCATTTAAAACTTTGGTGTGATTGGAGGTTTGTTGTTTTGTTTGCCATCACGCATTCTCTGACGTAATCAAGGCGTTGTTGACGACGTCAGCAACCAAAGAACGCTCCCCACGAATTAGTTGCCATGGGTACGAGACTTTGCTGCCAGTATGAACTTAGGCTATTTACTCAGTATGGAATGCACGCACGTTAAAAAAGTATTAATGTCTTGCAGTTAACGCTGTTTGCAATCTGGTAACACAGGTAATTTATAATTATTTAAATAGCGGTATTGACCAGGATTCAAACAAACAACGCCTAGCTCTAAAGACTTCTCGGACCCTGCAGTAAAGAACATGTAATTAAAAGCAATAAAAACATAAAAACATAAATTAAAAAGGCAAATGAACCAACACATCTTGGCGTGCTTTGGTCAATATCCTAGTAGACGTGTCAAACAAATTTTGTTACTAACAAGCTGTGATCTCTTCTGTGCAAAATGTATTAGGTTACATTAGAAAACTGTACCACGTAATTCGCTAAAAATATTTCATTTTGCCTATAATGTAGTACTCAGCAATACGCCGTGGTGGCACAAGAATCTAGACACACGCTAGTGTGTCGCGCCAAGTTAGGCAACAATCATCACAACAAACATCACATCAATTCAATAGTCGAGGTTGTAAACCATTGTAGCGCGGAGCCATAGCGTCAGTGTCTTATATCTTGAAGCATAGTTGGGCATATTTCAGGTACTTGGGGGAAAATAATAATGCGGTACAAAAGCTTGAATTGTGTTGAAATCAAGAGCAATGACCCACCTGACAAAAATTAACTCGTGTAGGAATGCCAGCTAAGCTGCTTTCAATGAAAAATCTGACCCTCATAACGCTGAAAATGTGTAACTAGCTAGCTAGCTAATTCTAATTCTCTCGTCCCCATGTTAATTTCCATAAGGTGATTATTCATCGATACTGAGATAACGGGAAGGTTTCCAGCAATGAAATTGGACGAATGGCTGCAGCATGATATAAACTACGTACCGTTTATGGTTTGGAACCTAGGGGCGTAACGAGGATGGCGTGGGATGGCGCGTAAGTACGAAAATATTGTTATAACCATTGTTATAGTTTGTTCCACATTATGTTTTCAGAAAACTGACTGGATGACGACTCGTTTGCTTGCATTTAGAGTGCAAAAACATGCGGATATCACATTTGTACACTCAACAAAGTTACTGTTATAGTTTACGAATGGCATGTTTTCGGATTTTTTGCACTCGTAGTGGGAGAAAACGTGGCGTCATATAGTCAGTTTTCTGAAAGCATAATGTGAAACAAAGTATAGTATTGGCGGCATCGTCTCTCATTGGACAGCCAAAGTTCGGATAATGACAACGTGCATACTGACGTGCGTGCTTAGACGCGCATTAGTGTAGCACGATAAATCTAAACAACGTTGCCGAAGAAATTGTATTCACGAAAAATAAACCAACTCTAAAAACAAAGTAAAATAAACAAAGCCAAAAACTCGTGAAGAGACCACCAAGTTCAGAGTGGTTCGGCCCTTCAAAGGAGTGATATCAACACACCAAAACTAACGAAATAAAACAAATTACAACAAAATTAAAACCAAACCAAACACCTATAAAGAGGTGACCAAGTTGAGAATGGTTTGGCCTCTAGGCAAAAGGTAGTAGCAAATTGTTGAAAACCAATATCTTGTTGACGTGCAACTTTATTACACATATGCACGGTAGTAAGCACGGTATGCAAAAACTGGTAAAAGGAGCCGCCAAGTTCCGAATGGATCAGCCCTTCAAAGTAGTGATATCAACACACCAAAACATTCGCCAACTTAATCGCAATCGAATAATACTTTGGACGTTAAATGAAAACCTAAACATTGCTACCGAAAGTAGCAATGTTCAAGTTTTCCTTTAACCTTCGAACTATTAAGCGGTGCGAGTAACTTGGCAATGTTTTGGTGTGTTGATATCACTCCTTTGAAGGGCCGAACCATTCGGAACTTGGCGGCTCCTTTTACCAGTTTTGGTTTCTGATATGATAACATTGATCTGTTATCAAGTTGCTTAACCGTGTTGTTAGAATAATTATTTTCAGGAAACAAAAAGACCATTCTTTTCCTATCTACCAACATTCTAACATATTCTGCCAATCCGCAATTTGTCCGTTTACAGAATTTTAATTAATTTTCGTGAAAACGGTGCTCACTATTCAATTCGCCAAGTTACTAGGGTTCGAATCCAGTTTATACTTTGTACGACCTAAAGTTGCTGAAGAAAGACTTCACAAATGCATTTACTACCTAGCTAGAACATTTTTATAATGCCTTGCCCACAGAAATGAAAGGTTTTGAATGTGTTCATTGTTCAAGTGTTTACCGGGTCAAAACCCTGCATGCCTAGCAAAAACGTTCAACATCATGAGTTAACTTTGTAAAGCTTCCTAGTTTTTTAAGCGAAGAAACACTATTATTTAGAACTGATTTCCGTTTCTATTTTTTATACAACTTTGTCAAGCTTCCTAGTTTTTTAAGCGAAGAAACACTATTATTTAGAACTGATTTCCGTTTCTATTTTCTATACAACTTTGTCAAGCTTCCTAGTTTTTTAAGCGAAGAAACACTAATATTTAGAACTGATTTCCGTTTCTATTTTTTATATAACTTTGTCAAACTTCTAGTTTTTTAAGCGAAGAAACACTATTATTTAGAACTGATTTCCGTTTCTATTTTTATACAACTTTGTCAAGCTTCCTAGTTTTTTAAGCGAAGAAACACTATTATTTAGAACTGATTTCCGTTTCTATTTTTTATACAACTTTGTCAAGCTTCCTAGTTTTTTAAGTGAAGAAACACTATTATTTAGAACCGATTTCTGTTTCTATTTTTTATACAACTTTGTCAAGCTTCCCAGTTTTTTAAGTGAAGAAACACTATTATTTAGAACTGATTTCCGTTTCTATTTTGTATACAACTTGGTAAAGCTTCCTAGTTTTTTAAGCGAAGAAACACTATTATTTAGAACTGATTTCCGTTTCTATTTTTTATACAACTTTGTCAAGCTTTCTCGTTTTTCAAGCTGTCTCGTATTTTAAACAAAGAAACGCTATTATTTAGAGCTGTTTTCCGTTTCTATTTTTCATGCAAAGTTTTTTAAAGCGAAGAAACACAAATATTTACAGCTGATTTCCGTTTCTTTTTTTTATGCAACTTTTTTAGTTTCTTAAACGAGGAAACACAAATATTTACAGCTGTTTTCCTGTTTTCCGTTTTATTTTTTATACAACTTTGTCAAGCTTCCTTGTTTTTTAAGCGAAGAAACACTATTATTTAGAACTGATTTCCGTTTCTATTTTTTATACAACTTTGTCAAGCTTCCTAGTTTTTTAAGTGAAGAAACACTATTATTTAGAACTGATTTCCGTTTCTATTTTTTATACAACTTTGTTAAGCTTCCTAGTTTTTTAAGCGCAGAAACACTATTATTTAGAACTGATTTCCGTTTCTATTTTTTATACAACTTCGTCAAAATTCCTAGTTTTTTAAGAGAAAAAACACTATTATTTAGAACTGATTTCCGTTTCTATTTTTATACAACTTTGTCAAAATTCCTAGTTTTTTTAAGCGAAGAAACACAAATATTTACAACTGATTTCCGTTTCTTTTTTTTATGCAACTTTTTTTAGTTTTTTAAACGAGGAAACACAAATATTTACAGCTGTTTTCCGTTTTATTTTTTATGCAACTCTGTCAAGCTTTCTAGTTTTTCAAGCTTTCTCGTTTTTAAACAAAGAAACGCTATTATTTAGAGCTGTTTTCTGTTTCTATTTTTCATGCAAAGTTTTTTTAAGCGAAGAAACACAAATATTTACAGCTGGTTTCCGTTTATTTTTTTATGCAACTTTGTTAAGCTTTCTAGTTTTATTTAACGAGGAAACACTAATATTTACAGCTGATTTCTGTTTTTTTTATGCAACATTGACAAGCTTTCTAGTTTTTTTTTTATCATGTCTAAAAAACTACTGTGCATTCCCTGATTCTTACAGCATAGTTGGTTTATTTCATTATTTTATTTTGATTATTCTTGTGTGTTATCTCTCTTGTCTTTGTAACTTTCTTTTACTGTTTTTATAGTTTATCTTTTTTAATGATATTTTACAGTATTGAAAGTTGATTCTGTGGGTCGATACAGTTGAATAAAACGGATGCCATTGCGCACCAAAACCCCACAAGTACATACATAAAATCCATAACAGTACATAACGGAAATAACGTAGCACAGTAATGGAGCCCTTGACGCTGTTGTGATCTTAATAACGGGTTCAGGGAGTCATCTTTACGTCAGTGGATGTCGTTAAAGGCGTCATGTCAGTGATCTGCTAAGAGATTGGGCTGCCAGTTCGTATCCGGATCATGTCAGTCTGACGGAACGAAAGTGCATAAAGTGGCTTAGAAATACATTAGTTTTAGTGTATAATTTTCGCTTTGTTGTTCTCTTTCCTTTGTATAATTTACTGCCTATGGCCGCGAGCATCCTCGCTCGAATGTCACTGTGATGACCTTAACGACAGGTCAGTGAGTCATCTTTAGGACAGTGCATGAGTGACCATGTCGATACAGGTGTCATATCAGTGATCTGCTGAGAGTGTGGGCTGGCAGTTCGAATCCAGATCATGCCACTCTGACGAAATGTAAGTGCATGAAGGCGGCTTACTGCACGCAGAATGTTGTTTCTAGAGCACGATAATCACTGTTTGTTTTCCTCTTTCCATTTTATTATTTACAGTAATTTGCGGTTGTTTAGTACTGTACTAATTTAGGAAAAGAGTAACTCATGGACAGCAAACTTACGTCGTTGTCATATTGTCGCTCAAAGCGCATAACTCAAATCCAAACTTTAAACTTCGGCCGATTAGAATCGGGTTATTAAATCTCTGTAATACGTGGAAAAACAATTAAGTCACTCATTCCAATTCTTCAAATCAGAATAATCGTAATCATTCCTGTAATCTGATTTCCCTGAACTTAATACGTCTAAAACTACTAAATTAATTAACATACATCTAATTTCTTTGTTAAGACTTCGAATATCTAGCGGATGTAAACGCCATTAAAATCCTAATTAATTTTCATTGTCCCTTTTTTTTTTAAACTTTAACGTTTAACGGCAGCATTTTTATGGTTAACAGCACTCGAAATTACATATTAACTTGTAAGACGCTCAAAACGTCAAAACATGTTTATTTTTGTGGCGCATAAAAGTAGAGCTAACGTTCACTCAGCAGTCATAAATTGGTTTAATCTTCCACCCTCTTTCTTCTGCTTCCTGGGGCGCCCCCCCCGACCAACGCTTCCCCTCTCCCCCGGACCAACAAGCTGACGCTCGTCCGTCATCTTTCTTTTCTACTGCCCGAATCGTGCTTTTCATTAAATTGCACAATCCTCCCCACTCCCTCCCCTCGCACACAAGAAGAACAAAAAAACATTGCGATTTTTAATAGCTAAGCCACGAGAGACGGTCCCCATCAAACGCCGAGCACGCCGAGAGCGCATGCGTAGCAGCACGTGGTTCCGAGCGCCCGATCACCAATTGACGAACATTTTGGTGGTATTTCTCGGAAATAATAGCGACAACTGCTGTTCCTTTTCCTATTTTATCTTCTTTTTCCTAGAAGAAAGCTTTATTTCGGTGTTCCGTGTAACAAATTGGTCGTACAACCAATAAGTGCAGAGTTACGTGAGTTACGGAAATATCACAGTTTCTGTGTCTCTCTAGCTTCAAACAGCCTCAACGTACTTGCAACTGACACTGTGCGGGTTGTTGAGGCTACGTTAAGTACCTGTCAACGTGGAGGTAGCTACTGGCGTAAACAACAGACGGAGGGAGGGGTTGGGGGCTGCAGGGAAAACACCCAACGGCGGCCACACATAGGGGCACTTGGGCCCGCTTTTTTTTTACGCCTTTCTGGTAGATAAAATTACGAAGAAATTCGAAGACTGGAATACTGGTGTTCATGGTGTTCCAAGTTTACGGACTAAATAGTTATTTTTTCGTGGGAGCAAATTTTTACACCCTGC
>JAHWFP010116411.1:0-50610 GCA_023313725.1 Lithobius niger | reverse complement strand
TACCTCTCAATCCCGATTGCTGACGACTGGATTAGCAATAGGTATCGTAAAATGGTGGCATCATTTTTAGAACGAAGAGTGCTTGTACACTCATTTTTGTAACTCATAAATATTAAATACACTCATGGAAGATCATTAAGAAATAGATCTGTTCGGCAATACCTTTTTCTTTTCGTATGGAAAATGAAGGAGATCGCCAGGAGCTCAAGGCTCATCAAAAAATACGAGTAGCCCCGGACAGAAAAAACAAACAAGCAAAAACAAACAAATAATGCTCATAATTTGTGAACGCTGCGAACTGGTTGTGCCGTACTGGTTAGCTATTCCCAGTGGTTGCACACAAAAAAATTCAATCTGTTGGGGAAAACAATTTCTATCTATAATGGAAAAAAAAATTCTATACGACGGGAAGTACACATTTTCTATCTGATGGTATTTCTATCCCATGGGATGTTCAATCATTTCGATGTGATGGGTTTTCGATCTGACGGCGGGACACCGCATTACTATATGCAACATTTTATCCGCATCCTGACTCCATGCTTCCTGCCTTTCACCCAGAGTTAGCATGAACGACAAAGCGAACTTCATATGCTAAAACTGGCAGATCCTTTATAGTAGATAGAACTCTAGGTCAGCCTGGAGAGCTAAGTTAGCATGCTCGTTGTCTGGGATCTCATCGTATCCCAGGGCCCAACATAGGGTTATCCTATTGCCTCCGTCTCATAACACCACTAAAAGGTGCTTTTGGAGTGATTGTAACGAAAATATTTATGTTCCACATTGCATAATCCCAAAATTATAAAATTATCCAGCCACTCTAGAAACCATCGTGCCGCTCAGCGAAACCAAGGAGTGCTAACTAAATCCAGTCAACCAAGTCTAGAAATAAGCAGGGTCGAAGGAAGCAAATTGAAAGTGGTGCGGCCTAACCAAATCATCTAGGGGGTCTGGCGGCAGAGCCCTGGAAGCTGAAGCAACTTCTGATGTTGTATTATCTTCTCTGGCTCTTAGAAGCCATGTTTTTAACGAACTTATAAAAGTTTTCTTTTTTAGTTAAAATCTAGACACACGCTAGTGTATCACGCCAAGTTAGGCGACAAACATCACATCAATTCAATTGTCAAGGTTGTAAACCATTACAGCGCGACGCCACAGCGTCCGTGTCTAGTATCCAGCTAAAGCATAGTTTGGCACATTTCAAGTACTTGGCGGAAAATAATAATGCAGGACAAAAGCTTAAATTATGGTAAAATAGAAAGCAATGATCCACCTGACAAAATTTAACTTGTGTAGGAATGTCAGCTAAGTGGCTTTCAATGTAAAATTTGACCCTCAATAACGTTGCAAATGTGTTACTAGTTTCTTCTAATTCTACTAATTCTTTTAGTCCACTCATCCCTATGGTAATTCTCATAGGGTGATTATTCATCGATACCGAGATAGCGGGAGGGCTTCCAGCTATGAAATTTGACGAAGGGCTGCAGTACGATACGAACTACATACCTTTTCTGGTTTACATCCTGGGGTATAATGGGAATGGCGTGGGAGGGCGCGTATAAGTGTGAAAGTATTGTTATAACCATTGTTAGTATTGTCGGCATCGTCTCTGATCGTACAGCCAAACCTCGGACAATGACGACGTGAAAACTGACGTGCTATCTAGACTCACACTAGTGTGTCGTCACAAATCTAAATAACTTTGCCACAGAAAATGTGTCTACGCCCCATTCACGAAAAACAAACCAAGTATCAAAATAAAGCCAAAAACTGGTAAAGAGGCCACTGCGTTGAGAATGGTTCGACTGAAATATGAAATAAAAATATTAGAAAAATTACCACTCAAGCTATTGTTGAAGTAGCACTTTATTACGCATCTGTAGGCTTGTAGAGTTTAGTCTAAAACACAATTTAAAAAAAAGTGCTATCGTATCAAAAACTAAAACTGGTAAAAAAGACCGCCAAGTTGCAAATGGTTCGGCCCTTCAAATGAGTGATATCAACGCACCAAAACATTCCCCAAGTTAATCGCACCGAATAATACTTTGGACTTTAAATGAAAACTAGAACATTGCTACCGAAAGTAGCAATGTTCTATTTTTCATATGACCTTCGAACTATTAATCTGTGCGATTAACTTGGCGAATGTTTTGGTGTGTTGATATCACACCTTTGATATGGGCCGAACCATTCGGAACTTGGCGGTCCCTTTTACCAGTTTTGGTTTTTGATATGATATGGATGGCAGCAGGGGTGGATCTATGAATTTATGGAGGGGGGACAACTTGAGGACCTTTTATTCGCTTTTTTTTTGTTCACCCTCCCCCTGCGATGCATTTTCCCGACCGACTGTGACTTTCAGTTGGTGACCCCCTCCCCGCCCCAATTTCGGCTATGAGGCCACTGTGTACTATTAAGTGTAAGATTTGGATGAGAAGGGCGCAAACTGTTATGTTCATATACGTTTTTAGTGACTCCAACTTACGTGAGGTCGGTAGGAAGTCCTGTGTTTCAGTCCCAGTCGGGTCCGTTGGGTTTTATTGCTTCCTCAGGTTAGTGTGTCTTGTATCCTAACAATTAAGGCCAGTCTTCAATGCAGAATGTTTGCGGCTTTTACCCTATCCCTTGTGATTTATTCTTTATCGTGTGCCAAAAAGTGGAACAGCAATTGCCGCATCAGCCGTACCGCTTCCTACGGCACTGGAAATAAGTAACTCATTCGTGACCCCAATACAGGATTCTGTCTAAGTAGAATTAGTGAATCCATCACTGCCTCGGCTGATTTCCAGCATGCTGATTGTCAGAATTTCAGTGGCAGCTTTCATTCCAAACAAGTACTGGGAAAATTGTTCAGTCAGATTTGCAGATGTCACATCTCCGTATCGACACTGTAACAAATCCGTTCACCTACCAACTTGTTTGCTAATTTAAATATTGTAGATCGTGGCTTAACCAAAACGACGGATAATGACTTGAAGGTGTTGACATTAAACTTTGTAAGGGGTTGACCCTATGGTTTGCATGGTGGCTCCGTTGGCTCCAGTAGATCAACTGATCACGGTAAATGTCGGATATGCTACAGCATGAATCCCGAACAATCAGTTTATTTGCATCCCTGGTTGAACTTAAAGTAACATTAAAACAATAAATTTAACTTTTCTAAAAAAAAATAGGCATAAAGGATTTCTTAACAGAACCAAAAACGGCTTAAACATAAATGTTTGAGGTAGCAGTTTAATCAGAATTAAAAGTCAGTCCCAGGTAAAATCAGTGGGGATTCGTGAGATCTTAAACTGCGGATGGTGACACTGTTCCTGGAATCCAATACTCTCCTTTACTGGCCTACAGATTATCATGGCCAGTTTAAAATTGCTGTCCCATTTCCGAGTTCCTTTCAAGTTAAACAAAGACCTGCAATAAGGTTTTGTAAACTCTCAAAAAATATGTGTATTGCCAACAAAGCTTTAAAACGAGTGTGAAAACAGTATGACAGGCGTTTTAATCTGATACAGACTTCAGATAAAGATTAACTTCACTTACTGTTTGATAAATATGACCAAGAATCTTTTTTTTAACTAGTGACCAGAAACTTAAGACAAACGCATTCGGTCGGTGATGATTTTGCATAATTTTTATGAAAAGGAGAAGAAAAAAAAGTTCCTTCGGTTAAAAGAAAAAAATGGAACAAAACAAAACATTGAATGGCAAAATTTCCGCCTAAGAAACATAGAAGTTTTGAAATATACAGGAATCAGGGCCGTAAGCTGCCAGAAGGAAAAAGTGGGCAACTTCCCAATCAAACTTTTCTCGGGGGTACATAAAAACAGAATTGTTATCTATAAAATTACTTTTTACCATCCTAAAATACTAACCTCTAGTACTAGCTTAAATCACTTATGTAATGCTCAATTGAATTTAATTAAGTAAGCTTGCTTGGCGTTGCCACCAGATGGCGCTTCCATGTTTCCCAACTAGCAAGCGCTACCATCTTGAATTATCACAATCGGTTGTGTGAACCATAACCAGGTTCAGCAAAAGCAGGGCAGGTGGGCGGGTCCTACTAATGATAAGTATTTTAGGACAGCAAAAACTAATTTTATATATTAAAATTCCGTTTCTTACTATCTACAAAATACTTACCTTCAGTACTAGCAGACCTTGTCCAACCGAAGGTCAAGGCTAAGGTATGCATAGGGGAGCCTAATAAAATTAACACAATAATTACAAAGGTACCCACCTTGTTCCAAGCATCATTATTTCTTTAGACAGTCGTGGAACAAAAAACAATACCACTATATACATTTCCACTGTGCATGTTTCCAGCGTGCTTAGTTCCACTGAGTACATTTTCACGTGTTTAGTTTCACTGTGTACATTTCCGCAATGTACATTTCCATGGTGCACTGTGTACTGTGTCAAGAACCACAGTTGATAATAGTGAAACCACCATCCAAGGCCAGTGCACTTCTGCGCATAAACAAACAAAATGTCTACTGTGTATGAAACGTCACTAATTTCCACTGTGTACGGTTTCGGTGTTGCCTCCAGAATGTTCAACACTAGTACACACATAAAACAACGCCCTAAGGCATCCTAATGCTGCGCTAAGGGTTAACCCACAAGGCTGCTTGCCATTACGTCTTCCACCATGCTGAACCGTCAACAAGAGCCACTAATATCCCGAAGGTAGGGGGTCTTGAATGTGTTTTTTGTGCCTCCAGGAACAGGAACATGCTATAACTGAACCAAAAAGCCCAAACGGCTACTAAGGCCCTTAGCTTGTAAGCACGTACTTCGGGAGGCAAGTCCAGATGGTCGGGGACTACATTGTAAGCCCTCTAGGGATCACATCCCAAACCCACATTGCCATCTTACAGCTGACACAAGAGCTCGACACAGAAAGGCCCGAATCGTTGTCAATTTGAAAAAATAGAGGAGACATCATTTCCTTCTATTTCTATTTTTTTTGCAAGCAGTTTGGTGTATTCGAAATAATAATGAAGAGCCCGCATCGGTCACTGAACTCGCCCCCCACCCTCGGGATCAATTACTGGTCCTAATGCTTTGATCACAACAGGTTTTGGTACATAATCTGGATGCTGATTCTTTGCACGGAAGCCCGCATGAAAAGTCAGAGTAGCACTGGACCAGTTCTTAGAAAAACAAATATGCCATCCACCCGTGAAAAAGCTAATTCTGCCAAGCCGCAGTTGCCAGAGCCACCAGAAATACAGTCTTTTGGAATAAATGAAGCAAAGAGGCAGTTTGAATTGGCTCATCGGGCACAACAGATATACTCGGAAGCACAAAAGAGAAGTTCCGCTTGGGAAATAAATGCCGAACCTCGGGGTGAGCATTTCCGAAAGCGTGAACCAAATAGAATCACACTTACTGTCAATAGACTAGTTTCACCGTTCTGGATAGTAAAGAATTAATTGCCGACTTATAGCCCTTTATAGCAGTTGGGGAGAGTCCCTTCTGAGAAAGGTGCTCAAATAAGAAAGCAAACGACACATCAGATGGGCCACTTTAGTGCAGACCACCACACATGGGGATGACCCTTAGGGATGACCCTTGCCCAACTGTAAAATATTGAAGTGTTTGCGGGATACAGCCAAATCACCCCATTTTCCAACAGTTTTCTCACTTCGTCTTCCAGCACTTGAATTGGGGGAGTGCTTCGAAGCCACACCGGGGGTGAGAGAGCTAGTTTTAGACAGCACAAGAATGGTCGTACTTATCCTTTGCTCATCACCAAAGGATCTACCAAGTGCCGATGTGGTACCAATCTCTGCCTCCCCCACCTGTCGATGAATGAGGGCAAAGACATCTACGTGAAGTTAGGAGTGGGAAAAACCAGAATTTAAACCTTTTCCGTGAAAATTTCGTCTTTCCCGTCGAAAGGAACTACATTCTCGACCTAAAGGTGGGAATGGTGAGCTTTCTTGTTGGACACGCAGAACATGACCGGGGGGTTCCTGCTGGATTGTGCTTCCTTGCTCAGCTCCTTTCGCATCAAGAGGGTAAGCTAATGCATTTGGTTCTAAGCCGCATTTCCACCTTACTTACCCCAACAGCATACTTAGATTGTTGTCGACCAGGCGTGAGAGGTTTGGAACTGCTTGTTTAACCTTGTCAGGAAGCACCAGCACAATTTCAAGAAGCTGTCCATTAAATAAATCCGACGAGCCATGAATTGGCAACAAGAAATCCAACCTACAACATTGAGCGGCTTGTTTTCGGCTGATTTCAAATACACGTCACAATAACGGAACACAGTGTTTAGGACCGCGCACACACCGTAGTTAGTAGAGTCTTTTGAAACGAAGAAGCACGTTTCATGTGCTGCTAGCAATCCTCCAAAATCGGGACGGAACGAGTCTCCTCAGGTTCTGTTAAACAGGTCTTGATTGACCCAGTCTATGTTGAATATGCCAAATCTGCATGAGGCCCCACACACAAACTCCATCGAACTAGGATCTCTTCCTCCTCAAACTGCCGAATTGGAATCTTAATATGAGTCATGTTGGCAAGGCGAGAATCCAATTCCATTAAAAACCACTCCGTAAGATATTCAGCTGAATTAAAAGATTTTGTAGCGACAATGAGAGGGGAGCACCTGGATCGGCTTGTTTGAAAAAATAAAATCGTTTCTTCTTATTACGTGGCGGCATTGGGCCCACAAATCACAAAGCTTCCTTATCTCTCCTCGTAAGCCCGTCCTGTTTGAGAAGATGACGAAAACACTTGCGACTGAGGCAAATAAAATTGGTCCGGTTTCAAATTGTCTCTATTGGTGAAGGTTTCAGGCGGTGGGCCAGAAGAATTAATAACACATGCAGGACACTCCTTACAGAAAGCTGATGGTAAATAATGGAAGATGGAATTAGACAATTGTTATCAAGGAACAAAAGAAAGGCCTTCATCTTGAATATAATCTGAATCCATCTAAATCTGTTCATCGTCACGATGGCACCTTACAGATTTCGACTTCTTGGGGGAAGGCTGTGCAAATCATAATCCGCATCGGCCACAAGAGCTCCACTTCAGTCAGTTCTATCTATTTTTGTCCTAGCGTACTTTACTGATACAGTCGAATCGCTAACATAGTTTCTTCAAAAACTACTGTCCAAACACCCCTTCAATTCCGAATCTTCAGAGCGCCAATCCATGGGACGATGCCCATCATCACTTGACACCACAAGATGCCACTCATCGCCCACAACATGCCGTACAAGCCAAAAGATGGTGACATCTCCCTAAAACAAAACTTCTTAAGGATTTCGGAACTTCTGAAGTCGTAATATCAAACGCTAAGCTCTTTCATCAATCCCACCAACTAAGACTTCAAACGTTAAATGAAATACCTGAAAATTACGCGATGCGCAGTTTTTCAGATTTTTCATTTAACCGTCGAAGTACGGTATTAACCTAGCAAATGAGCTTGGTGTTTGACATCAAGACTTCAGACGGCCGAAAAGCTTTTCGGGAATCCTTAATAGCAAGTTTTGTTTTGGGGAAATTTTAACTACAGCAAGTCTTACTTTTTATATCTTAGTTTTTTTTAAGTCTGTATTTTATAATCGCCTAAGAGTAATTTAGCTTTGTAAAAGGCTACTTTGTTATATACAATAGGATATTTCATACATTTTTATCCGAAAATGTCTGTTCCAAATGTCTTGCCTTATTACAAGTAGAGACATATAATTATCCCTAAAATTTCATAACCTTGACCCTCTTCACCTGAATTGATATTTAAGCAAGCCATCCTTACATAGAAAAATGGCCAAATAAACAGCTATTTTTGTCACTTTGTAACAAATTTTGCGTTATTCAGCAGAAATTTCAATTTGTTCACATAAATTAAAGAGGAAAATGCAATTTCCTTTAAAACAGCCATTTTGAGTATTCGTTTTTTCCCAACATGTCTCATAATATCTATATTCTTGCTGAATCACAGGTGTATGTCTGTCTGTAAAGAGAAAATGAAGACTGAAAAAAGTTTGTTGTCAATCAAAGATATTTAAGATGCGTAAACGATAGATCATTAGACAACTACTTAGTTCATAACAGTAGCGTACTAGCGATGGCAGCTTTGCGATACCATAAGAAAGTGTATGAATCAGCTGGTATTTGGTCAGCGAACAGATTTGCTGGTGAACACACATCTGCAGAAGTTGGATATTACTTTAAACTTCTTGCATGAGAAACAAAAAAGGAAGATTGCAAATTGCAAAAATGGAACCATACTGTTCTACTGTTACAAAGATTGTTCTTGCAAACGTTGAAAGTGTTTGCAAACTTACGTCCGTACCAACTATTTGCAAAGACACAATAAAGCACATTTTCTGGAAGTGTATAAAAAGCGTTAAAGTATTATCAGAATACCAGAATCCAGAAGGTATAAGAATACAAAGTGTTTAAATACGAATGATCTTTCGACTTCTTCATTAAGTCTTGGCATCAACACAAATATTGGATCAGAAGGTGGAATCACTCTTCTAATGAAAAATAGCATCTTCTTCATGCTAACGAATTACCACTGAGGCACCCTCACGATTGAATTTGATGCTCTAACAACAGGTGCTATGCCGCAGACAGCAATGCTTTAATTGGTACAAGACCTGAAATAAAATCCTGAAAATGTTTGAAAAGATCTGATATGGGCACACTAGGAAATGAGCGTTGCATCTGAAGACCGAATAAATTAAGATGTATGGTAGTAATTTTCTAATATCCAACTAAAGTGTTAGCCCCTGTTGTTGAAACATGCAATTAAGTGTCGAGGTGCCTCACTGGCAATCTAGAATCTAGAATCTAGAAAGCAAATATTCCAATATAAAGCATGACGAATGCTCGTGTGTTGGTGTCATCGCATGCCGAGACTTATTGCAGAAGTTCAAAAAATCATTTGGATTCGGACACTCTAGAATCCTCTTCCGTTAGAAAGCTGGTATTCTTGTAATACTTTTGACTCTTTTCAGACACTTTCAGAACATGGGCCCTAATTGTGTCTTTGCAAACAGATAGTACGAACCTACATTTTAAATCACTTTCGACGTTGGAAGCAAAATTCTCTACAAGAGCAGAATAGTCTGGTTCATTCTTTTTTTTTTTTTAGAGTTTTCAAACATACAGTTTTGTTTCTCGTGCAAGAATATTTTTGCCAGCTCTGGTTGACTTAAGTTCACAGACAAATTGGCAGGCTGACCAAATGCCAAGTGATCTTCACAAATTCTTGTGGATATCTGTAAAGCTACCGTTACAACTGAACTACTGATAGGTAATTCCAATCGGATATTCCTACGTTTATTTACATGTCATACACGAGTACGAGGCATCACAGGGCTTTCCTATTCCCAAAATACCATCAGGGAGTGACAATTTTGCAAGGTAATTCCAATCGGATGTTCTTATACGATCTTTACATACCATAATCGACAAGAGCACGAGGCATCACAATACCCTTCTCTTCCCGAAAATGCCACGGGTGGCTGAAGTCAGGCTCGAACCATAGACCTCTTACACGCGCGACAGTCGTGCTAACCATTAGGCTACCTAACCCATAGTACACCACTTCCATGAACTAAGAAGTTGTCCAATAATCTATCGTTTGCACTTGTTAAATGTCTTTGAATAGCAACAAACTCGACTCAATCTTCATCTTCACTTAATACAGAGTCGCAACCCCTATATAACAAACTAAGAATATAGACCTGAGCCATAATGAGAAAAACATAAATTCAAAATTGCTGGCTTAAAAGAAATTGCTATCTTCACCTTTTGCTCATACTTTGACAACAAGAAACAGTTTTTGAGCAAATTTCGCATATTTGAGGGACGAAAAATAAAGTTGCAGCTGTGAAAATAAGTCACTTTACATGCAAAATTTAATTATCTTTCGTTTGGCACTACTCTCCTTTTTGTACGGTCTGTACTTTTGGAGGAATAGGCATACTAACACCCACGCACGCAAATTGTACCTTGTTAATGGTATTGGATATTTGCAGATAAGTTCATTTCTTTAAACTTATTGATACTATAATGTTTCGTTCCAATGTAGTTCCCGCTTTATGAAATACTCACCTTGCTCGACAACATTCCTATTATACTATTTGAGGTCTCGTTATCCCCAACTGCACCAAATCGTTTTACTTGTATGTACTTATATCTAAAATGACAAAAAAAAAAAAAAAATGGCTTAATTGTGAGAATCAGCAAATTAAATATTAAATTGTGCCAAAGTAATAAATTTATGAATAGACCTACAATATTATTACAAACAAATACGTCAGGAGTGCCGTAAAAAAGGGTTGTATGATTGAAGTTTTACTTTACTTGATAAAGTGTACAGGGAAAAATGTGTGGAAAAAAGGGGGACGAGCGTGCAAAAGGCGATCTCGGTACCTCATAGGCGTCCAGGGCTGACCCCACACACTCACTCCCGTCTCGCCACACGTCGAAGTTGAAATTAGAGGCCATTAAATGGATCGTACCGACTTGTACTTCCCCCTACAAAAGCGAGTAACACGGGGTCCTCACCGTGTTTGAGCTTGGAAAATAAGCGGCAACACAATGTCTGATGGTTTTGGGGAGGTTTATTTCTCCTGCTATGGATGAACAGTAACTTACAGCTCAGCTGGTCAGTTGATAGGAGTGAACAGATGATAGGCATTCCAGCTCTCAACATCCTTCTATGACCTTGGACAGGGTTAGTTTTTCTATGGAGTAACTCAAGGAAAAACAGGAGATATGCCCCTTTAAACTATATAAGAAAAGAGGATACTGTCCTTATCATACCTCAGGATGGATTTGAAGTGAAGTAGGACGGCATTCCTTTGCAATTCCGGCCATGAAGAGACTAAGGCTAAGCCTCTCCAAAATGGCGTTGTGGCAGCCATCTTGATTTCTCTAGGCTGGGAAAAATACGTGTGTTCAGCCCATACGTTTTGTAGAAGAGAGAGAGAAATATCAAGTATTTAATACGAAGTTCCTGTCGAGGCGCATAGAAGGAGGGTGAGTGTACAGGAAGCACAATTGCTAACGTTTGCGCAGGACTATAATAGGCTGCAACACTCGTCTTTTAAACAATGCACTCACAACAATGAAGCATTCAAAACACAGAAAGGAACGAAATTAATGACGTCAGGCTATATGAATTCTACCGTGGAAAGGTCTTCAGAAAGGATAGGCCTGCACAAAGGATGGAGGGGAGGGCGGGGCAAGCGGCATTGCCCCAGCCTTTTCAGAAAAATGCCCTCTTTCAGAAAAAAATATTTTGGCAAAATTTTTTATAACTTGCTGGCTTTTGAAAAATGTTAGGAAATGTTCCCGGGCATGCCTTATGAAAAAAAAAAAAACGGTACAAACAAATTTTGCAGCATAAATACGTTCTTCTTTTCACTGGTATGGCAGTGCATAAGAAACATCAGTTCAAGTTTGGGTAGCCTAGGTAGTGTGCACTTAAAAATGTCCACCGAAACTGCTAGTGTCCTTTTACCAAAAGTTTGTCCCTGCCCTCTCGGGAGTGTCTACACGCCCAGAGTCGGATTGAGAAGGTCGGGCCTCCACGGGCATGTACTGCAGGGGCCTCGGGGCACATCTTGGGGGGAGGGGGGGGGGGGAGAGGGATTACTCTGGAAGAGCCGAAAGATAGCACCTTTTAAAGAAATCTGCGTGAATTTCAAACGTTTTCCAACAAATCAGATGCAACTTTCATACTTATAGGAATTCATTTCAAATTTTTAAATTGTCTTCTTTTAAACAAGGGCCTCCGTTAGTGTGGTGGAGGGATTTCCGGAGTCGGAGCCCAGGGGCTAGTGTATTAAAAAAATTAACTGAATTTGAAACGTTTACCTGCAACTTCAGAGATGAAATTTTCATATGAATTCATTTCAAAACTTTAAAAAAATCCCGACAGGCCGACTAGTACTCAAATAAACGAACAAACAAACAAACTGCGGCTCACTAGCAGACGCTGTGTTTTAACTGTAAGATGATTCTACCGCTGTTAATTTCCCAAGTGGTAGAAATCTTTGCAAATCGTTGGAATCAGGTGTGTTGGGTTCAGTAACGAAAAAAAGTGTGGGAATGTGTCCTGTATGGAGAAAAGTGCCCTCAATAACGTTGATTTGTGTTATTGGCTAACTACTAGTTACTAGCTAGCTAGCAAGGACAGGGTGCCCATGCTAATTCTCATAAAGTATGAAGACATGTCTACAGCTCGTTCGGGAAATTTTGCATATCTAAATTTTGGCAAACACCAAAAGAGTTGTACGGGGAAGTGCCTTTTCCTAAAATGGGGGTTGCAGCTAGAAGCACGTGGCCTTGAAGTGATGCTTAAATACAAATTTTTTTTTGTAACCATTGTTTGTATTAGTCCGATTGCCAAATGCTGATTTTTGGCTTAACCTACAAAAAGTATCTGCATAAAATGTTTTGCGCAGAGATGTTCTACAATATGCCGTATTCATGAAAAGAAGCATTACCTTTTACTTTCAAAAAGTGAAGCAATTGCTTCGGATTATATTCATAAGAAAGGTGAAGGAAAATGTTTTGCTTTTAGGCAGAAGTATTTGCTTCAAAGTAAAAGGTAATACTC
The DNA here is from genome assembly GCA_023313725.1 of Lithobius niger. Classification (NCBI taxonomy): domain Eukaryota; kingdom Metazoa; phylum Arthropoda; class Chilopoda; order Lithobiomorpha; family Lithobiidae; genus Lithobius; species Lithobius niger. Next base: position 38,009 of record JAHWFP010116411.1, on the reverse strand, counting down.
GTTTCGTATTCATAAAACGAAGTAGTTGCTTCAAACTTGAAGGATTTGCTTCCAGAAAAATGCATCTAGTCCTGAGCAACTTTTTTTGTAAGAGTCTTACTTTTCCCAGTTGAACTTTTATTTGTAGTGTGTGTACTAAGGTGTATTTGCTATGGGAGCGTTCACAACCACGTAACACCATTTTTTAAAACAATTTAGACCCCTCCTCCCCTTCTGTAACACTCGTATAACACTTGGCGTGAACCCCCCCCCCCCCCCAAAATACGTAACATTTTCGACCCCCCCCCCTCCAAATATTTTACGAGTTCGTTTTTATAAGGTGTCCTTAGTTCCTGGGGGCGTAATGACCAGTGATTTTGAAAAAAAATTGTTAAGTCGTGATCTGAGAAGGCGCTGAATTGACATCTGCATTAACGGCTTCCAACATAATTATTTTTCTCGGCAGTAGTCGAATGCGCATTTTCCCTGTTTTATTTATATCAGTTTTTCGTTTTGTTATTAATCTTTTTCATAAAGGCTTTACTATTCACCTCTTTTCCATAGAGCATCATTATATTCACGTATAGTGGTATGTAAAGCGTTATTTTTCCTTGCCTTTTTCCAGGACCGGGTGTTCGCGGACCTTGTCCGAAATGCTCATTCCGGAGGTGATGACTTCACCTCCATGTACGTTTTCACTTTCACTTACTGATGACATTTCTCCTCTTATACGCAACTTCTACATATACTTTACACTAGACAAATCTACAGGTCAATTTAGTACTCAACAATGAAACACATGAACGAATTCAGGTCACAACGCTGAAACAAATTAAACAAGTGAACGGGCCTCACATCCACATGGGAAGTTAGAATAGCAGATCTGAAAGCACACCTTCAGTACCTTTTACTTCTTTTATTTGAAGTACTTACTTGCAAGGAAAAGGTCGAGATTATGAATACGAACTGAAGCAAAACCTTTTACTTTCCGAGAGCTACCTTTTACTTCTACCTTTTACTTCGAAGTAAATGCTTCATTTTTATAAATACGGGCTAATATGTCCCTGCTCCAAAACATAATGATGCCGCCTTGGCACCCTTGGGAAGTTCAAGATAGCCTCCATAATGGCGACAACAACACGGTTTTTTACTTCTAGCGTCTAAACCGTTCAGCCAATTGAAAATTAACCGGTTGCCAATTATGTTTAGAATAAAATTTCCTTAAAAAAGGTTCTATTCATATTTTTGGTAAAATTAATCCTGTTTGCTTCGTTATTTAAGTTATTTTAAGCCGTTAACATGTTACATATACAATTTCTAACTTTAAACAGCTGCAGTACCCATTCTAACGTGATTAGGTTAGATGAAAGATAATGTATGTTTTCCAATAAGGGTAATTAAAGCAATTTATATTAATTAGAAGCTAAGCTACGGCAGTTTACACACGTTGTAGCGCTGTGGTTTTTGCTCTATTTTACCACATGTTCCATCTTTAAACTGCTGCACCACCCGTTTTAATTCGGATAAATGGAGGTGATTAGGCTTAGATGAAAGATGAAGATATGTATTTTCCAACAAGGGTTATTTATATCAATTAGGAGCTAAGCTACGATAGTTTTTCTACAGTGTAACGCTGTGCATTTTGGACTATTTTATCACAAGTTCCATCTTTAAACTGCCGTAGCTTAGCTTCTAAATTATGATATATCGTTTTAATTGCCGTTGTTGGAAAATATACATCTTCATATTTCGTCTAAGCCTAACCACGTCCAGTTATCCGGAGTGTAACGGGTAGTGTAGCAGTTTAAAGATGGACCTTGTGGTAAATTAGAGCGAAAAGCACAGTGCTAACGTATGTAAACTGCTGTAGCTTAGCTCCTAATTCATATAAATCGCTTTTATTACCCTTGTTGGAAAATATATATCTTCATAGTTCATCTATGTCTAATAACGTCCATTTATCCGAATGAGAACGGGTGGCGCAGCTGTTTAAAGATAGAACGTGTGGTAAAATAGAGCGAAAAGCACAGTGCTACAACGTATGTAAACTGCCGTAGCCTAGCTCCGAAGTAATATAAAGCGCTTAATTACCCTTGTTGGAAAATATATATCTTCATCTTTCAACTAAGCCTAATCACGTCCATTTATCCGAATTAGAACAGGTACTGCAGCTGTTTAAAGTCACGAATTGTAGATGTAACGTGTAAACGGCCTAAAATAACTTAAATAACGAATTTTGGCAAGAAGGATTAATTTTACCAAAAATATGAATAGAATCTTTTTTTTAGACGCTAGAACCAAAAAACGGTTTTTCGTCGCCATATCTGGACGCCATCTTGAATTCCCCAAGGATGCCAAGGTGGCATCATTATTTTTTCGAATACGGACATATTGAAGAACATCTCTGCGCAAAAACATTTTGTGCAGACTATTCTGTTGAGTATTTGTGCCGGCTGCCGGACTATATTGTCATCCAGCAGTCTATTATAACACCCTTAAGTGTTATACGCGCATCATTTCAGTACTTAATTGTCAGAATACATTATCTGAGTAGTTAGTCTGTTGTAGAGTTCACGACCTAGGATCCAGGCTTTAAAATAAAATGCTCGGCTCATAAACACAACAAATCTCACAGAAAAAAAAAAACACTACATCGCTGCAAAATCAAAGCAAAACAACGCATATGAAGATGTAGTGCTAATTTTAAGATGATGCCTGTATGGGTTCATCAATTCATAAATTAACCATAGAAATGATTATAAAATCAGTCCGCTATTTTTATGTAGTAGGACTATTTGCCACCATATAACCTGCATCGTGGTGAAGAAAAATTCGCTTAACGCCTGCCAAATTGTTTTCTTAAGGACACGTCTACGCAACGACTCGCATTGTATTGTTGCAGCTAGAATTTAATAGCGATGCCAGTAGGTGTCGTTGCCATCGTAACAGAGCTACCTGATTAAGCTAAATACGACACAGTTTGAGTAATTGCTTGCAGTATAATCCCCTACATGAAGATAACGAATTTCTCCTGGCAAAAGAAATTTCCCAGTCGCTTCTGAAGTCACATTATTTACTGTTTTCGTTACGTTCCGGCCGAGCTAAAACCACTGCCATGTTGGAATTTTAAATGATTTCTAGCTTCTAGCTGCGAGAATGCAAAGTCGAGTTATTAGTAAGTTATGGAAACGGGCCCTGACACCTTTGAAAGTCACTCTAAGTAAAAGAAAGTCAGCTAATCATTTCTCATTAAATCTTGTATACACTTCTATGTTCCATCTATTTCGACAAAAAAAAATAGCCAAATAAAAGATGATTCCCAACCTTGCCTAAACATAAACTAATGCCTTTGTTTTTTTTTTTATTTATTGCTGTTTTTTTTCTTTGTTTATTTTTTCAGTCTACGTTATTAGAATAAATAATGTAAGGAAGATTTCGGCTGAAATGGAGCTGCAAGGGTAAAGGAAACACAAATCACTACCACAAAATTCATACACTCAAAATATCTAAGATTCGTTATCCTTTAATGCGGACTCGTATTTAATTGAAATAAGGTGGTGAAAAGAAATAAAGTACTTAAAAGACGAAGTAGTACGAGCAGTGATCCAAATTTCCTTGGATCGAATCCCCTCTACGTCAAAAAAGAAATTAAAATTCAAAATAAAGGTTACGGCCGTGACGTTGTACCCTCATTCTCTCCATTCCCCCACGTTTTTTTCTATATACTGGTCATTTGTTTGTGACTTTACAGCTCTCCATTGTATTATTGACATAAACTTAGGCTACGTTTGTTTCAATATGGGCACAAAAAACCAATATCATTGATTATATATATGATTGAAGTCCTCTCTCCAGCAAAACTAAAACTATTAATTTCTCCGTTTCTATTCAATATATTTCGACCAAACTTGGCCAGATAGTAGATAGCAACTTTTCCAAACTTTACACCAACTTTTATGCAATTCCATGCAAGAGTAAACGTAGGAAGCCACACGTAAATTTGAAAACTGTTCACTTCTTGTTGTTGTTGTTGTTCTTGTTCTTGGCTGACACGATTTCAGAAAAAAACTACTGCACCTACCTAAAATCTGAAACATGATCTGAACCCGAAATTTTCATTGGTTTCAACCTTAAAAAGACCACTTTTTTTATTGATCGATCCATTCCGGAGTTACGGGACCCTAAACGATCATTTTGATTGTTTTACATTGTTTTAATCATTGTATTTAGGGTACAATGCCACTCGGCAAAGTCCAGATTCATTCTTCGTGCACGTGTTATGTCGTAAACAAGGTACACAGATTACAAACAAAAACGTGCTTTACGAATCATATATTTAAAACGTAAAGCACAACAGCACTTAAACAGATGCAATTTTCTTAATTGTACATTTGATTATTTCAATTAAAAATCATCAATTTTTATCTGTGTACGGGAAAAATACGTGTGTTCAGCCCATACAGTTTGTAGAAGAGATAGAGAAATATCAAGTATTTAATACGAAGTGCCTATCGAGGCGCATAGAAGGAGGGTGAGTGTACACCTTGTTGCACAATTAGTGCCAACAATACAAAGGGTACAATGGCGTAGAGAAGGAGCTTGAATTGTTAGCGGAAGAAAAAGGATCAAGATGGCGAGGCCAGTGCGCCGTTTTTTGCTTGGCCTACGTCAGCGGGGCGTCCTAACTCAGGCAGAAGCTCTTTGTGGTTTGGTGTCGAAGGAAAAGTACCAGGAAATATGGAGGTTGGCGGCAGATATTGGTATGGATGAGGTGGATCTGAATTTATATGGGGTGAGTGAACGAAACGAAGAGACTGTGGATCTAGGGTTGAAGGATGATAACATAGGCACCATGGAGGACAACAATGCAGACGGTAACAATGCAGATCGTAACAATGTGGTTAATGAGGAAGTGGGTGGAGATCGGGAGTCCGATAGGAGAGGAGTGGTTAGGGGCGGGGTGTACCATAGGAAACCCAGTGGTGGTGAAGGCGGGTCAGCAGGTGTGGGAGTGCCAATTGCTCCCAAAGCTTCCTATGTGACTGTAGTAACCTCCCGGTTGGAGCCTGTGGTGGAGGACGAAGCTGCTGCGTTTGAGATGGAGGAGGGTCGCCAAGATATCGTTGACCATGAGCCACAGGAGGTCCCACGTGACCTCACCTGGCTACAGCGTTTGTACAAAGGAGCCCTGGCAAACATTCCCATGGAGAGGACGCTTGTTATATTGGCGGCTGAGGCTGGTCGCCCGTATTTGTTGGAAAACGTGCGTGATGCACTGGCGGAAATTGTTGATTTGCTACGAATTGCTGGCCTCTGTTGGTTGAGGGCAAATAACGCCTTTCAGGTAGAATTTGTGGACCGGAAGGCAAAGATGCTGGTAAAGGAGAAGGGCCGTCTTCAGGTAGGTGGCCACCCAGCGACTGTCTTTGACTTGCAGGATCGCTCCCTCAAGTTACGGATGCATTGGCTCCCACTGGACGTGCCTGATGCAGCTATTGTGAGAGCATTGGCAGATTTCGGGGAAGTTTCTGGTTTGCGACACGAGTTCCACTCAATGGAAGGATTGCGTCACTGCCGTACTGGGGTTAGGTGCGGTACTTTGAAGCTAAGGGACTCAGTGCTCGTCGAGGACGTCCCTGATGTCGTTAGAGTCCTGGGAGTTGCCTCCCTGTTGTCTGTAGCGGACAGGCCACCCAGGTGCCTGAAATGCAGGAAAAGAGGACACGTGAGACGTTTTTGCCCGTTTGTTGTCTGCAATGTTTGCAACGTAGCCTTACCTCGTGACGCCCTGTGTGTCCACCTCGCGCCTCCTGTGCCTTCCGAACCTGTAGCTGCTGTAGAGGAGGCGGTGGGTACCGTTGCTCCTGCTGGGGCTGACGACCCTCCATCGAGTGCTCCAGTAGCTGATTCTTCAAGCGCTTGGTCTACGCAGAGAAGACCGCGGCGACGAAAGGCTTCTTCCCGTTCGGCTTTGGCCAGTTCTCCACCTCTCCCGAAACAGGTGGCAGTGGAGGAGAACCGTTTTTCGCTTTTGGCTGGTGATGAAGATTTCGAGGATAAGGAGAGAAGTGGTGATTTGCTGAGCGGTGCAGTGGCTTCAGTGGGTGATTTGTTGGAAGATGGTGGGGAGGGGACCCTGATGAAAGTGTGCCCGGATTCTGCAGCTCCTGGTGTTGGTGGTGGTGAAGGTGATCAACTTTGTGGTGTTAGTGTAGGAGGTGATATACCGAGTGAAAGTGTTCCTAATGGTGGAAATATGTGTGTTGCCTTTGGGGAAACCAGTGCATCAGGAGTGTTAGCAGATGATGATCGAGTTAGCAGCTTAGGCAGAGTAGATGTGGTGTGTAGTGACGCAGCGATGTCGTGGTCCAGCGAGGTAGCTATGCTGAATGGGGAGTCAGATGGTGGTGAAGTGTCTGTTTCAAACAGGGGGAACAGTGATATGTTCTCTCAAGAGGGAGAAAATGAGCTGCTGATGGTGCAGGTGTCTCCGTAGTGTGTTGTGGTGTTTATCCTGCTCCGTTCATTATTTGTACCTGGAATGTACGAGGTATAGGGAATAAGGGGGAAGAGTTGGAGTGGTTGGGAACTAAAGTTGAAATTTTGGGTTTGGTTGAAACCAAGCTGCCAGTCGGGTTTGTCCCAAGTCTAAATGGTTTTTTGTGCGTCGCTGGTCCTGGCGGCTCAGGGGTGAGGGTTCTCATTAAGGATTGGGTCCCGTTTGTGACCCCTCCCTTTCGGGGGTGCAGGGGTGTTGATGCATGCGTGTTCCGGGTGTGGTGGGGCCTAGGGTGGTTGACCATCGGTATAGTCCACGTCACTGGAAGGGTCTCGTATAATGAGTGGGTGGAGTGGGTTGGGTCCCTCCCCCGGCCCTTGGTTTTAGGGGGGACTTCAACGCACATCACTGGCTCTGGGGGAGTGGCCGTTGTGATGCCCGTGGACGTCTGATTGCTGGATCCGTGGACTATTTGGGCCTCTCTGTGCTGCAGAATGGCACACCTACGTTTGTAAGGAGGTATGGGGGCCAGATCCAGGAGTCAGTCCTGGATATGTTCCTCTGCTCGAACGAGCTGGCTTCCCGGTTCTCATTCGAGGTATCATCGGATTTACGGGGTAGCGACCACTTTCCTGTGGCGTTAACCTGGGATGGCGGGGGGCACGGCCGACTTGGTGGTGTCGTTGCACAGGTTCCGCCAGTTGTCGATTCTGGTGAGTTTGCTCCTTGGCTTAGAAAGTGGGTTGGTGGGAGGCGTGGTAACAAGCGCTGCCTGCGTGGAAAGTCTGGTAGACGGGGCCGTGTGGTGGTGTGGTGGACTTCGGTGTGTGTTACTGCTGTGCGGGATCGTCGCCGTGCCTGGCAGCGATTTTGCCGATGTCGGTCTGACCAACGGTGGTTCGAGTTTGTTGGGATTGCCCAAGAGACTCGGTTTCTTCTCCGCAGGGAGAAAGCGATGTTTGGGGCGAGGCTATGTGACCAGGTATCTCAGGGCCTTTCTCTGTCGCGTGTCTGGGCCTTGGTACGCCCGCGTGATGTAAGTCCTGCTGTTGCTTGGGTTTTTGGCCATTCCAACGAGGTTCTTAGGGGCCCAAAGATGGCTGAGGCTTTTAATGCCAATTTCGCGGAGGTCTATGGTGCACCGAGGGGTCCTCCTCCCCCGCCCACCAACTTAAGGGTCGGGTCGGATGAGGCTGACCAGCCGCTGGTCTTACAGGAACTCTCTGCGGCATTAGCCTCTTGTTGGCTTGGGAGTGCTGTGGGGATTGACAGGGTCTCTTATGACGACCTCCGTGGCCTTGATCGTGATGGGCAGAAGGCGTTGTTGGACTTCTTTCAGACTCGGTTCGACGGGGCCCCGGTACCGGCCTCCTGGCTTTTCTCTGTCCTTACCCCGGTGCTTGGCAGGGGCAAGCCCCGCTCCTCTGTCACGAGTTACCGGCCAATTGCGCTCCTTTCGTGCGCTCGCAAAGTCTACGAGAGGATACTAGTCAATAGACTGGTGTGGCAAATTGAGGGTTCGGGCGGGTTGTTCGGAGCTCAATTTGGGTTCCGGAAGAATCGGGGAGCTCAGGACGCAGTGCTGTACCTTGAGTCGGGCATCAGGGAGGCTTGGGTTAATGACTGCTTCGCCGTAGCTGTTTTCCTGGACATAAAGGCGGCCTACGATATGGTTGATACATCGTGGGTAGAGTTTTCCCTGAGGTCCCTGGGTGTTGGCGGAAAGCTTCTTGCTGCGGTTATGGCGCTGCTCGGCGTGCGGCGCTTTGCGACAAGGGCTGGGGGTGCGTGGTCCAGTGTTAGCTCCACTGACCGCGGCCTCCCCCAGGGTAGTTGTCTGAGCCCGGCTCTGTTTGCAGTGGCAATCAACGCTGTCCTAGTAGAGATGAACTCTTCGGTCAACGTGGTCGCGTATGCAGATGACGTGGCAGTTTGGCTTACGGGGAGGGACTTGCCTGTGATTTTGGCTTCTCTTGAGGTGGCTATTGCAAGGGGGTCGTCTGCACTGGCGGCTAGAGGCCTTCAGTTAGCCAGTGCGAAGACGGAGCTGATGATTTTCCGCCGGGGGAAGTCCTGGGAGGGCTCCATTTTGGTAAACGGGTCGCGGGTCGCAGCGAAGCCGAAGGTTCGCTACCTTGGTTTTTGGCTGGACCCGCAACTGTTGTGGACCCATGATGTGGCAGCCGTGAAGCAAAATGTGTCAGCCCGTTCGAATGTGCTGCGGTCCATCGCTACTAATGCGTCCGTTGCGAGGCGTGCCACTGTCGTTTCCTTTTACAAGGTCTATGTTCGCTCTTGCGCGGATTTTCATATCCCTGTTTTGGCCAGCTCTCGGCAGGCGATTAAGGAGGTTCAGGTTGCTATGAATCAGTGCCTTAGAGTGGTCACCGGTTGTTTGCCATCTACCCCAGTGCCTGCTCTACATGTGGAAGCTGGCGAGCGCCCTGTTGCCTTTCGGGCCAGGGAGCTGTTGGCTAGAATTTGTCTGCGGGCAGTTGGGAGGGGCAGGTCAGACCCCTTGGGTCGTATTCTGTTGGACTATATGTCCTTGTCGGATAGGGCCCGTGGTTTGCTTGGTGCTCCAGGCCAGGGGGCCACGCTTCTTCTGCTGGACGGGATGGGTGGCTTTCCTACTCCGGTTTCTGTCCATCCACCGGCCCCGTGGCTGTGGTGTCCAGCGGTGGTGGCTTCTGTGCAGTCGGAAAGAGGCATGACTAGTCGTTCGGCTGTTCAGGTGTTCTGTGACGCTTCCTTCTTCGTGGAACGGGGGGAAGGGGGGGTTGGTGTCTGTGTTCCGTGTTGGCGGCTGGAGTACCGGTTCTCTCTTCGCCCGCTCCCCTCGGCCTTCGTGGGGGAGCTTGCGGCTATTTCTGTGGCACTAGACATTGGTTTGGATATGCAGTTGCCCGAGTTCTGTGTACTCACCGATTCGTTGGCTAGTATTGGCTTCCTGAGGCGTTGTTTTCTATCTCTCCAATGTTCCCACCCGATCGCTTTTGAGATAGGGTGGAAGCTTTTTGCTCTTTGCCAGCGCGGCAGGTCAGTCTCCCTTAAGTGGACTGCGGGCCACTCAGGCTGCTTTGGCAATGAGCTGGCAGACAGTCTAGCCAGGCAGGGCTCGGATGGGGAAGGGGGTGTGATCAGTCTTGCCATGGGTCCCAGGGACCTACAGCCTGTGGTTGCGAGGGTTGTTGAGCGTGAGTGGGCTGCGGAGTGGTCTGCCAGTCCAGTGGGCAGGGGTTTGTACGAGTTGCACCCAACCACAGCCTACCCTAGGTCTCTTGACAGTTTCTCCCGTCGCGATGCGGGTTTGCTCTCCAGACTTCGAACTGGTCATGTTCAGCTCAGGGCTCACATGTTCAGGTTGGGGTGGTCTCGCTCTCCTCTTTGTACCTGTGGCGGTGGGGAAGAGACTGTACGTCATTTTTTGGTGGAGTGCCCTTTTTGGGCTGCTCAGCGGCGCTTTGCCCATAATGTAGGGGTCGACCCGGTTCGCGAAGCCCTCGGCGTCTCCCCACACTCGGTGTTAGGTATAGGCCCCCTGCGCAGGACCTTGGGGTTTTGTAAGGCAACACAACGGCTCACCTAGAGTTTCAGGAGTCTCTCTTGTTCCCGGTACCTCGTGCATAGGGTCCAGGGTGCTTGCTGGTTCTTTTGGTGATTTGTAAGTTGCTTCTTGTACTGGTGGCATTTGGTTTTAGTTTTTAAGTAGGCTAGACTGAGCACTTGGTGTTATAGGCCTGTACGCTCAAATAAATAAAAAAAAAAAAAAAAAAAAAAGGATTACAATCAGTCGAGCGACAATAACAGTGTGCTCTTACTTCAAGGACAATTCTTATCCAGAAGCTGCGACATACAAAGGATTGTTAACTGGACCTTACAAAGGTAAGTGCTAGCTAGTTTCTGGATAAATGCGTTAAGCATGATTGTTCGTCTATTATTTGCACAACAAAAGCGTTTACACGAAAAATGAGGAAGGGGGTCCGAAAATTAATCCAAAAGGGGGAAGAAAAAGGGGTTTGGGAGCATTTCCTTCCTCAAAAAGTACAGGATTTCGAACTTAAATAATCAAATGTGTAATTTAAAAAATTGTATCGGGTTAAGTGCTGTTTTGCTTTAAGAATAATTTAATTCGTAACCAAAAACGAAATTTACGAATTAAATTATTCTTAAAGCAGAACAGCACTTAAAAAGATACATTTTCAATTGTACATTTGAATAATTAAATTCAAAATCGTAAATTTTTATCCATGTTCGTTTTAACAAGTGTAAAATTTCACTCACATAATACTTTTTTTTATGGTATACTTGACGGTTTTGTTTGTAATCCGTGTAAATTTGTTTTACGCAGGTTGGCTAACAACCATGATTTTTTTTTCGCTTTGATCCGCCATAAATAAATAAATACGTCTTTGTATTGTATTGTATTTTATTGAGCGTCGGCCGAAGCCATGCGCCCACATCAAAATCACAACACACATATACTCTTGAAGTCACACTGTAACCGATGAGCAAAGAGGAAAAGAAAAGTAGGGGGGGGGGGGCATGGGGAACAGAAGAGCCTGAAGAGCCTACAGTCTCACACCCGTCTCTCGGACGAAACACAAAACCCCTCGCAATGCATCAACGCAACGAAGTCTAACCATTAGTCTGGTGATAATGGCACATTTCGCGACGTGTTCCGCCAAATAGTTGCAAATAATTTTTTTTCATTTACAAAGGTATGAACGTGCATGCATGCAGTAATTGTTGCTGCCCACTTTGAAACAATTCAGCTCAGGTCTGAAAGCACGCATCTACAAAATAAATAAAACATTCTATCGTTTCTAGCTGTCAATTTCGAGGCCCTATGGTCTCCAGATTAACAACGTTGCTTAGTTTGGTTTCCAACTATATAGGTTTAGATGAAACACGGATTCTTTCATTTTACCCATCAAGAAAACCTGTTTAGACGAAAGTTTAAAATCGACAGCATGTGAGAAATGTCAGTTTAAATTTATAGGAAACGTTTCCTCAATGTGCGGGTGAATATTATTGAAACAACCAGCATTGTTAACATTTCTTTATTCTTCAGTCTATGCCTTGCAGCTTTGCGTTTGCTGAATGGCATTATTCCCCAATTACAATGTTTTAAAACAACGTCCCGTAACTCCGGAATGGCTCGACCAATTGATAAAGTGGTCTCTTTCAGGATGAAGGACCATGCAATTTCTGGCTTAGACCATGTTTCAGATTATTAGGTAGGTGCAGTAGTGTTTTTCTGAAATGGTAGCACACCAAGAAGAACAACAACAACAAGTGAAGTTGTCACATTTACTTGTGACTCCCTACTTGTACTCTCGCATGGAATTACGTAATTATTGGTATAGATATACATTTCATACTAATACTATCTGGCCAAATTGGTATAGATATACCTTTCATACTTATCTATACTTATTTGGCCAAGTTTGGTCGAAAAATATTGAATAGGAACGCAGATATTAATATTTTATGTTTTGCTGGATTGAGGACTTCAATCATATACCTTCTAACATCATAAACGTAGTAGTCTGTTATTGAACGGACTGTCGGTCCTGTATGTCGTGTAGCAAGCAGAAAGCGATGGCCTCTAACCAGCAACAAGCATAGTTTGAATTAAAATGTCACGGTGTGTTAAATATTTCTGGATAAAGGGGAAAGTTTGAACAAATTTTTCAGTACTTATTCCTATTTAGAGTTTGATGTATGCATCAGAATTAGGATTTATAGCATAGACAAATAAATGCTAGCTTAGTTTTAAAAAATTTTTAACTTTTATTCAACGCATTCAACTAAACAAATGCTGCGATAGTTCCACAGAGACGATGACCGTACAGTATCACACAGAGCAGAGAGGGGCAAGGTAAACTAATGGTTAGCACGACTGTGTCTGGTTCAAACTTGACCTCAGCCATCCTTGGCATTTTCTGGAAGAAAAGCACCCTGTGATGGTTTTGTTCACGGTTTATTAGAATTCAAGATTTAACAAAATTTAACATTTGTGTTTTGTCTTAATTTATTAAATATCACTACTTTAAAACATCGATTTTAACACGACTCTCACATATGCAGAGGTCCCTAGTTCAGACCTTACCTCAGCTAACCCACCCCTCCAATTTTCGAGAAGAAAACGGCCCTGCGATAGTTTAGTTCGTGGTTCAGTAGAATTAGAAATTTTACAAAATTAAGTATTTGTTATTTCTTAATTTACTAACTAGCACCAAAACATCAATTTTTGCACAACTACATGTAGTTGTAGGTACCTAGTTTAAGCCTAACCTCAGCCACCTCTGGCATTTAAGGGAAGAGAAGGGCCCAATGATGGATTAGTTCGTGGGTTACTAGAATTCGAGATTTAACGAAACTAAGTTTTGTGTTTTATCTTATTTTATTAAATTGCATAACTTTAAAACTTTTGAGATTTACAGCGTTTATATTCATAAGTGGTGAAATACTACTGCAACCCCAATATGCCCGGTACAAGGAAGAACGCCAGAAGGATGGTAAATTCAGGGTTTATTCCAGGGCCACGTGGTCTGTCCTCAGGAGATGTTGTCCAAAGGTTCAAGGATGCTCTGATCAGGGCTACTAGCAGAATGGCACACTTCAGGAAGAGTTCTTAGCTGGTTAGGGACTAGCTCCCAGAGTGAGTCTGCAAAGGGGCTGCAAGGCCTTAAGTACCTAGAGCTGCAGCCATTACCTGCCACTGGTGGTGCAAGGTACTTCCTGTACTATATCCTGGTATCCCATGATCCACCTCTGCTAGCAGCTACCCCTAGGGGCAGGCAAGGCCAGAGCCATCCAGACCACTGATCCCCAGGGACTGGACCATACATCAAAGTACATAGCATTACTGGAATACATCAATAAAGATACAGAGTGTACAGAATAGATAACATGGAGCCATAGCATCAAGGTAAAGAGGCCCACTAAGGCCCTAGCTTAAAGAGTACGAGGAAGCTGTGGAAACCGTCGTTGCAGAGGTCCCGCCCTCGAAAAGAAGCGCCCTCGCTTCGTTAAGGAAAGTGAAAATTATTTATTAAGCTAAGCTATTTTATATACACAATAATCAAAGTTCTCAGAAATTATTCAAAAATAATACCAAGAAGGCGCGCATTAACAATAAGTTAAAATTAAGGATGCTATGGGGACGTTTAAGCTTTTTAGCTGCTAATAATTCAATCGTTTCACTGTTCCAGCAGGGTGACATTACTTACGCGTATCAATAACGTTTTTTGTAAGGTCTGGGAAATCTTTGAGCGTCAAAATTCAGACATTATTCCCATAAAAACCCGCTACGCATACTTAATTACTTGAACATTTTCATGAAAATTATGCAGAAGCAAAACGATTTTTCAACGTTCAAAATATAATCACAATCAATCAGTGCAAAAACAGTCAAGGAAAAAAAACTAAGTGCATGATGCACGAAAATTCACTTGAAAAAAAAATTGTAACCATTAGCCATCGGTTACTATTATCATTAGCTAAGAAAGATTTTTACTTTAAAATCTTAATCGTCAAAATCGGTTGTCAAATATCGGTAACAACGCGTGTCAAATGTGACTAACGCGGTAACAATCAGTTAAGTTCAACCCGAAATTAGTTTTTGATTATTTGATTCAAGTATTGTTATCTTAAACAATTAACATCATCACTTTATTGATTCATCAATTAAAATAACAGATTCAAGAAACTAGGGAACGGTCACTAAGGGGAAGCGTGAGAATTGCACGTGAATCATTGTCATTTCGAAAAGTTCGAAGATGGCAGATGGTAACCTTGCTCCCGCGAACCTAAAACGGTTCCAGGCCGACCTCATTGAACTGGCCAATGAGATTGTTTCTAATACTCCTGAAGAGTGATGGCCCGGTGCTACTCAATACCTAAAAGGCCTAGTCCCCATGCTTCTCCATGGGTACAACTTTTATCACAATCATTTCGAGCCCGGACAGATCGCCCCAGAGGCCGGACCTACTGTGAACTGGGCCTCTCCGCCAGCCACTCCTCCCATCTCGCCCGCCGACGAGAGCCTTAACAGCGAATCGCCACTCTTTCCCGACCCCGGGGATCTGGAAGGTTAGTCAAGTGTAAAGAAACAAAAGAGAAAAAAACCCAATGTCCAACCCCCGCTTCTGAAACCCTTTCCGTTCATTGCACGTTTATATTTCAGATGACAGTCCTGATTCCGGTCTACCCAACTCCGAGTAACAAAAAAAAAAGAGTCCCATGCACTGGAGGGAAGAACATTTTGCGACCACCTTGTCCGTAACTACTCGTAAAAAAAAAAAAAAATTGTTTTACGATTTCCCAACAACTAATAATCGACATCAACTTTTAATCTAATTTAATCACTATTAAACCCTCGTTTTACTCCTTGTCCATTATTAGGTTAGTTTTCCTTACAGGGTAGATCAGTGCTTTAGGTTAGTCCAATACACCTTCATCAAAAAGTGTAAACTCTCTGGTGAAACTCTGGCTGATTACGAAAACGCGCTAAGCATTAAGCAATAATTTCCCTCTAAGTACTCATAAGCAAATAATTTTAACGAACCAACCATATCTTAGTCTATCCCTGAGTGTCATCAGATTGTTTACATTTAAATGATATTTCTTCCAGTTTACACGAAATTTTGCGATCCGCATGCGAAATTATTTTAGATCTAGCTACTGCTGGCCGAAAGAAGACCCAGAAGAAACACAGTAACTACTTTTAGATTTAAGTTTAAAATTCCTCGGAATCTGCTTCACTAACTGGGTAACGTTCACCTTCAATCTGTTCACGTAAATTATCTATATGATACACATAACGAGAAATTATACCCGTATTAAGATCTTTAAGCTGATAAGCTACAGGACTAAACTTTTTAACTATCTCGTAATTTCCGATGTAAATTGGTGCCATTTTCTTCATAAAATAGCGTGATTTGTCACTTTTAGGGTGATTTCGTACGTAAACTTTAGTTCCTACCTCAAATTCTTTACCCGTTTTATGTTTATCTGCCTTTGCAGCACGATGTAATTTAGCCGCTTGACGTTTGCGTACTACTCTCCTAACTATCGCACGCATGCGTGAAGTTAAGTTTAAGATGTGTAATGGGTAATTAACTTCGTCCGTGTGTACTCTACCGACAGGGGCTTCGGGCATTCGTAACTCCCTTCCTGTCGCTAACATACTTGGGGTGAAACCCGTCACCGAATCCGTTGCTGAATTTAATGCTAACTGTAGTTGTTTCAAACGCAAATCCCAATTTCTATGACCCGACTTTTCGTCTTGCACGTAAATTGCTAGCGTTTTTGTTAACTCTTTCATCCATCGCTCAGCCAGGCTGGACTTAGGTGAATAGACTGACAGAAATCTTGCTTTGATACGCCACTGTAGGCATAAATTCTTCATTATTTGTCCTCTCAAATTATTGGAGCTGTCGGAAAAAATTTCCGCTGGTACGCCATGCCGTGAAAACACTTCATCAATGAGTGCCTTTGCTATAGTTTTAGCTTCAGCGTTCCTTAGGGGAATTAACTCAACCCAGTGACTCCACTTATCAAGCACCACTAGGGATGTAAGTAAAACCATTTGTACTCCGTACCAGTGGGCCTTTCAGGTCAAATACAATACTCTCCCATGGTTCCTTTTCCGTTACTATCATCGTTTTAGCCTTTTTACGAGTCTGCTGCGCCTTATGGACCTGACAAACTTTACACGTCCTTACGTAATTTGAAATCAACTTTGTAGCTCTCATCCATGTGTACAAATAAAATATGCGTTTTATCGTCTTGTAAACACCCATATGAGGACCTGTAAACGTATCGTGTACTAGCTGAATGATTTTCTTTTGCAGCGAACGGGGCACCAAAATTTTCAAATTCGGCGCATCTACAACATCTTTATTTACATCCAAATAAATTATTCCGTCACTCACAATTGACTTTGGCTGGTATTTCAACACAAATCTATGAACCGAAGGTGAATCATACTTTATTTCCTTCGTTTCTCCCTCCAAAGCTAATTTTAATGCTAACGTGTATTTATCTTTTAACGTTTCTGCTCTAATCTGATCAAGCAAAATCTGTTCGATATCCAACTGATTACACAAACAATCGTTGTTAAAAACGTAACAATTCTGACCCGTTCGTTCATCCATAGCCGGTATCAAGATTGGATTAGTGATAGGAGTAAAGTCTCTTTCAGATTCGTATCGTCTAGATAATACATCCGCGATGCGATTCTGTGACCCTGGGACGAAGCAGATCTTAGCGTCCAACTGAGATAACTCCACAAGCCACTTCGCCAAGCGTCCCGTGGGCGCGCTTACCTTGCTTAAAACCGAAAGTGCCCTGTGGTCGCTGAAAATTGTTATTACACCCCCTTCTATGTATCTACGCCACTTACGCACTTCCCAAATAATACTAATTCCTTTTCACTATTAAAAAATCTCTGCTCAGCAACTGTCAAACGTCTAGAGATTATATCTATGGTCTTCTTCTCCTTAGTGAGTGGATCGACCTGATATAAAATCGCTCCAGCCCCAGAGAAGGATGCGTCTGCCATAATTATCCAAGGCTGATTGTAATCAGGCGCTGCTAACAAGGGAGCGTCTACCAACATTTTCTTAATTTTCTGGTAAGCTTGTTCCTGCTTTGCCTCCCAGACAAATTTCGGAGTTTTACCTTTTAGTACCGAAAATAGAGGTGCTGCAATAGCCGAATATGACATCACAAATCTACGGAAAAAAACCCGCCAAACCGAGAAATTTTCGGAGCTCATTAATGCTTTTGGGGCGCGGCCAATTCTCCAGAATTTATTTCTTACTAGGGTTCG
This sequence comes from Lithobius niger, assembly GCA_023313725.1. Classification (NCBI taxonomy): domain Eukaryota; kingdom Metazoa; phylum Arthropoda; class Chilopoda; order Lithobiomorpha; family Lithobiidae; genus Lithobius; species Lithobius niger. The sequence continues at coordinate 20,688 of JAHWFP010116411.1, read as the reverse complement.
GCAAAACCCCCTCACTCGTAACCTTATAACCTAATAGGGTTATTTCTTTCTTACAAAAGTCTGTCTTCTTTATGTTTATTTTGAATCCTTCACGACCCAAAATCGTTAGGGTGTCTTCGATCGCCATCAAATGCAACCGGAATTCCTGTGACATAATCGAGATATCATCAAAGTAGCTCTGTACGTTCAGATAATGTAGAGGGGCGAGCATTCGTGAAACTGAGGCACAGAAGAACGCTGGTGCTTGTTTGATACCAAACATAATTTTGAGAGGAGTAAATTTCCGAACGGGGTGCAAAAAGATGACACCTCACCTGCTCGCTTCGTCACCCCTACTTGTCAGTATGCTTCGGTCAGATAAAAATGAGTAAGGTACTTGCTCTTAGGGCACCTCTGCACCATATCCTCAATTCTAGGGGTTGGAAAGTTTTGCATCTTACTTATTTCGTTCAATTTATTGTATGCGATCACAAAACGCGTGGTGTTATTCTTCTTGGGAATGATAAACGCCGGAAAACACCATGCACTCGTGCTGGGGACGATAACCCAAAGCTCTAGCATCCGATCTACATGCTGACGTAATTGCAACTCTTTAAACTTTGAAACTGGATAGGGTTTCAACGCGATTGGTGGGTGATTGCCAACATCAATATCCATAACTGGGCTTATTAAACCAATTCTCGAACTGAACACAAATCTATATTTCATTAATACCTTGAACAACTGTTCCTTTTCGTCATCTGTTAAAACGTCACTCTCATTTACTTTATTGCGAATGTCTTGCTCCGCAGCACAAAACTCATCTGGTTCTATGGGTGCAGCAGTTGCCTGGGACTGATGGACTTCGCCCATACCCGGGTCCCGATTTAGCTTGTAGATTTTCGAAGGTTTATCCTGCCAAAATTAAGTGTTCGATGCGAAATTTGGCTGTAAACCCGTTGACTGCTGAAAATCTACGCCAAGAATTACTGGCTGGATTGTGTTTTCCATCAAGATCAGTGGAAAAGTTACAGTTCGTTGCGCAATCTGAAACGTAGCCAATACGAAACCCGGACACTCAACGGAACGAGTATCGGCAACTCTAACCCGATAAGGACGTTGCGTAAACTAACAACCCATTTTTAGCAAGTCATCCTTTAGTGAAATATTTATGTAAGACATTGTACTTCCACTATCGAGTATGGCGTCTGCATATTCTTTACCGAATTTAAGTGAAAAATATGCACACGGTGCTGGTGTAGGCTCAACAAGATCGCCTAGACAATTTCTGTTAGCAATTGGTCGGTTTTGAAAAGAGGACACGCCATTTCCAGCTTCACCGACTAAAACTGGGTAGCCTTCGGGTTTTTTGGCACAAATTCCTGTGCATCAGAATCCCCTTCATTTTCATGAAGTTGCGCAATAGTGCTTCTATTTGGAGGACGACCAATAGTGGGATTTACACGACAATTCTGCGTTTCGTGCGACGAATTCTTACATTTTGAGCACCAAATTCCTTGAGCACGACTACAACTATCGTTATTACTACTACAACCACGGCTGTTAAAAAAAGTTCGTCCATCTCTGCGGCCATTGCTACTACTTGAATTATCGTTATTGCTGCCGTTTTTCCGAACTGCAATCTGATTTTGTTGGTGATTTGACCTATTAGGGCAGAATTTAGAAGTCCACCCGACCGTATTACAAATGTTACAAGTGTACTTTACGTTATATTTAGGCAAGAAATTAGTGCTGTTATTCCCATAACTTCTACCACTTCTACCATTTCTAGTGTTACCAACATTTGAAACTCCAGCTTGGATTGGATTAGCCTGTCTTCTTTGAATCATGTTTTCCAAGAAAAGACCTTGCATTTTAAAATCTATCAAGGAAGTGAATTTTCTTGACATCATAGGCATGTGAAAAGTCGAATTCAGTGTCTCCAAAATAGCCTCAATTTGATCAAAATCACTGATTCTAGCCCCTGTGTTTTGTAAAATATCTGTGCATTTATTAAAATGCTTAATGAAACTTTCATTTTCTTGCATTCTCATAGCTCTAACCTTAACAATTAGGTTATACCCATGTGACTGTACTTCAAACTTAGCCAAAAACAAGGTTTTTAAAATTCTCCCAACTAGAAAAAGGTTCATTTGCCAAAAACCAGTCAACAGCATCCCCTGTTAACCATGATGGAACAGTTTGGTGGATAAATAATTTCTCGTCAATCTTCCTAACCTTTAAAATTCTTTCCAATTTCATAATAAAAGCTGAGGGGAAAATTTTGTCATTCAACCCATTAAATTCTCCCAATTTTCAAAGCTTCCATTTTAGGCAAAGGTATTGACACTTCAACAGCTCTCTGATAATTATTCTGTGATGAACAGCTAACAACATTTGAACTACTACCAATTGGATTACTGCTAGGTGTCATAACAGGTGAACTGAAAACATTAGTTGTTGAAGTTAATGGTGGCTTAGGTGCAAAACTTGAAGCAGGCCTACTTGAAGAATTTGTACCTCCCCATAAAAAATTAACTACTGAATCCAGTTTAGCACTCAAATCTAAGATGGCAGTGTCAGTAGAATTACCAGCTGTAAGAGGTTGGCTAAAATAATTTGGCACACGAGTAGTCATCTGAGTTGTTACTTGGCTTGGTCCAGGCAAGGGTGCAGAATAATTTGGCATTGAAGATACAGTTACCGAAGGCTTTCCAAGCATTTGGAACACAGGGTCGTTTGGTAAAATAGAACATGTTTGAACCTGTCCAGAGGGGTCAGTCCATGTTAGGGTTACTGGAATAAGCTGCTGCTGCTGCAAACTAGCTGTAGTTGTTACTGAAGCTACACAAGCAGGAGGAAAAGGAGGCGGAAAAGGCAAATTCACATTTGAAGGCATGCCTGGTACAAATGGAACACTTCCTGTAACACTAGTATTACTTGCAACTGGTGAAAATAATTGTCCAACATTTGGTAAAGTCAATGTAGGGCTTGACACACTAACATTTAGGCTTACTGAAGTAGAACCTAGACTCAAATTAGGTGTCCCTTGAACATTAGGGCTAGCTGGAGGAAACTGAGCTGCTAATCTTGATGGAGTAACCCCTAATGGTGATTGCACAACTTGCGGAATAATAGGGGTAGTCATTTTAGCTGCTTGTTCCCTTTTCCCTATTTTATTAGGGTCCCAACTTAAACTCCAAGAGTCAGGGTCTAAATCCGGCTTAGATCTAGTAGACCTTGGCATAAAATCTCACAATTCTGAAAGTCTTAGGCCTATAGGCTATGGAAAGTTACTTCAAGGCTAAAATTCTGCAGCCTACACAAATCAAAAGTAATCAGGATACTTTCAGCAAAGGTAAAAGTCAAAAGGCACTAGCCTACATAGGCCCACACAATATCTTCCAATAAAATAAAAAGCACTGACTGATCCAAACTAAACTCCACTGCAATATAAAAAGTTATTGCTATCTCAACACAGTTCACAATACTCACAACTACTCAGGTTGTCTCTTGGTTACTCACTGAAGGCTGGGGTCCCAGATGAAAATGGAACACTCAAGATGGCTGCCGGCATTCCAAAAAGGCTTCTTGGTGAAAATTGAGTCCTTTCCTAGGTGAAAAATGGACGGCCGATGCACCACTTGTGCATCGGTGGTTCAGTGGTAGAATGCTCGCCTGCCACGCGGGCGGCCCGGGTTCGATTCCCGGCCGATACACCACTTGTGCAACCCCACTATGCCCGGTACAAGGAAGAACGCCAGAAGGATGGTAAATTCAGGGTTTATTCCAGGGCCACGCGGTCTGTCCTCAGGAGATGTTGTCCAATGGTTCAAGGATGCTCTGATCAGGGCTACTAGCAGAGTGGCACACTTCAGGAAGAGTTCTTAGCTGGTTAGGGACTAGCTCCCAGAGTGAGTCTGCAAAGGGGCTGCAAGGCCTTAAGTACCTAGAGCTGCAGCCAGTACCTGCCACTGGTGGTGCAAGGTACTTCCTGTACTATATCCTGGTATCCCATGATCCACCTCTGCTAGCAGCTACCCCTAGGGGCAGGCAAGGCCAGAGCCATCCAGACCACTGATCCCCAGGGACTGGACCATACATCAAAGTACATAGCATTACTGGAATACATCAATAAAGATACAGAGTGTACAGAATAGATAATAGGGAGCCATAGCATCAAGGTAAAGAGGCCCACTAAGGCCCTAGCTTAAAGAGTACGAGGAAGCTGTGGAAACCGTCGTTGCACTACGATGCTAGGCTCATAAACGTCAAAATCCTGCAGTAAAATAAGGTCACTTTTGGGAAAAAAGGACATTGAGTAGGCGTAAGGCATCTTGCATAACTTCGTTGTGCTACGCGCTCCATAAATGCCAGTTTTACTCAGGAAAATAAAGTCGCTAATTTGGGGAATAAACTACGCTGAGTGCTACTAAAGGTAATGGCTGAATTAGAGGTGTGCCTGCCAAAATATTCTTCGATAGCAGCAGCATAAGTCAATCTTTTTCCCGTCAGTATTTTTCCGATACTTTAAGAGGAGTGTGCCGTAAAATGACGTGAGCACCAAAAAAAGAAACGTGATTGGTAAAATAGAGGTATGCACTTTATAAAGAAGTGTGCACCACAAAAATAGTAAAATTTCAGCTATATAAATAACTCAATTTTTTTTCCCAGTAGTGAAATAGGCATGCGAATATTTCGAGGGCAGTAGACACTTTCGACCAATTGAGCTTTCATACTGCATGATCTATAGTTCCCACACAATACTCGCACACGAGTTCACCTATAAATTCCCGTTATTTTTAACGAACTACACAGTCTTCCGTGCGTGCATTTGTTTACGCTACGCAGACGAGCATGGTTTTTGTAGGAAGGAATATTGCGGGTCGATGGTAATTGCGCCAGGAAATTCCTTACTCAGGGCCAGACTCATCCGTCAGCGAGGCTGTTAGTCTTGTTTATTATAATTAGGCGCACATCCAAGTAGCAGGATTGTATCTACATTAATTTAATGACTACGGTATTGTTATGGGTTACAAATCAAATGGAGTTAAAAAGAGAGGTGTGCACTGTTGAAAAGGCTAGATACTGGTCAAATTTATCTTCATAAATATGTCAATTTTTTGTGTGTGGAGTGGCGACATAAACAGACATGCGAATATCTGGAGGGCAGCGGCAAATTTCGACAATTTTAGACAGCGATGGTAAAATCCAATTATTTGGCAAAAATACGGTCAATGGAATGTATTTCACAATATACTTCGTGCAATATTCAAGGAAAACATGTTTGTAAAAAAGCACACCACCGAACGATGCTACCTTAAATCCATCACGAAACTGCAATGTTGTAAACTTAAACTGTGATTTCTTTACCAAGTTAACAGAGGTGCCACTGCTCGGGATGCATTTTATTATGCTTCTAAACCCAGGTTGTCAGGACAATTCAAAGCATACGAAATTAAGCGTCATTGCACATGCTAACACCTTGGCACTTAATTGTGATGCTACAATTTTTTTTAGTTTGCGATTGTGGTTCCAGAGGTGTGCAACTCAGCTTGTCATCAAAGACGGCTTAGGCCATCAGTGAAGGCATCAACAACCTTTTGATTGAGTTCGTTTCCGCACGAGAATTTCAGAAAATTGGACAGGCGGCGGCGGCTGCGGCGGTGGACCAGAATGCAATGCTGCAACATGTAACAATGGTCAACAATAGGCAAGGTGCACAAGATCGGATTGTAGCTTACTCGAACAAGATGCAACGATGCTCGGGCACGGGGAAAGTAACATTGCCGTGGTAGCTTCGGGCTCCGTTAAATATATTCAATCGTTGTCGAGAACCAAAATGAAATGGTCTTGGTTTTCGCTTTAATCTTTCAGTTTTAAACTGCATGGTGCAAAGTCTATAATTTTGAGAGGCCCCAAAATTGGACGGCCGACATGACTGAATGATATATTTACTTCTTCGATGCAGGCTTCCGGAAGCTAGTTGAATTGTTTCCGCGATTGTTTGCCATAATACTGCATCTACTTGCAACAATGCAGAATCAACTACACATCAGCTGACCCATGCTAACTGTAGACATACGCTAGTGTATTGCCATCAAAAAACAAACGTGGGGTAAAGCTTGGGCAGTACCTGAACAGAAATAAGCATTTCTAATGTTTTGTTTTTTCGCAAACAAAATTGGGTGTACAGTGGACATACCAACACTTGACAGACCACACCGTAGCAATTACAATAAAATGGAAGCGAAAAAAACCAACAAATTAACTGAACAAAAAACGGTTTCGCTGTTTAGAAAAAAACGAACGCAACGAACTATGATTTGAACTCCAATTCCAGGGAACAAGAATTGTGACATCCCAGTCTCCATACGCACGTATTCATGTACATCGCTAATCAAACAAAGAAAACTGTTGGATACTTCACACAAATAAAATACGCACACAAAATACAACATATACACTCACATGAAACACAACGAAAATCTAAAACACGTAGAAACAGACGTCAGACATAACCAATGAATAAACCATTCCTTGTTCCCTGGAATTGGAATTCAAATTATAGTTCGTTGCGTTCGAGTGAACTCTAATCCGTTTTTATTCGTATACCTTCACAGCTGTGAGTATGGGGATACGAGCTCTAATGCTTTTTTTGTTCAGTTATTATTAAATCTGTCATTACTTATGATTGTTTCCTGTTAGTATTTTTAATCAAGAAAAGACACTTAAGTTACAGTTGTGATAAACAATGTAAGATTTATTGCCGGCATGCCGCTGTCTTACGATCCACACTGGCAGCTAACGTCATATTTTATATTTACTTATTATTATTATTTCCTATTACTATTTTTAATCTAGGAAATATACTTTGCAATTGTTATAAACAATATAAGATTTGTTGGCGGCATGGCGATGTCTACTATCCATAGTGGCGGCTATCGCACTGTTTTGTTTTTAGCCTGGCGTCTATGGCGCACATCTTATGCGGAAGTAGGATGCAAACAACGAAACCTCTTCACCCCTTGACACAGCGAGTCCAAGTTCTGCTTACCTCCTTGCCTGGCCAGCGGAAAACTGTGATTTTCTGTTGGACCCCAGGCCATGTGGAGGTAGCCGGGAATGAGCACACTGATGTTGCAGCTAAAGGGGCCATTTCTATTCCCCTCCATAGGGAGGTGTGCGTTTTTCCATCGGATGTCTTTTCAGTTCTACGTCTGAAATTGCTTGCTGCTTGGCAATCCTTGTAGGACAGACATGACGGCAATAAGTTGCGGGCTATTAAAGGCACTGCCCAGGAATGGCTTTCAGCTTGTCGCCGTAGTCGCCGGGAAGAGGTGATGTTAGTCCGTTTGCGAATTGGTCACGCTAACCCAGCTCATTGCCTCTTTTAATCCCTTATCCCTTGAATGTCATTGGTGATGACGGCCACTTATGGTCCGTCACTTACTTGTTGGTTATCACCATCTTGATGGTGTTCGCCACCATTTTCGTCTGTAATGTGTTGCGCTTTGGCAACCCGGATCACTCTACTGTGTCTGAGGTTGGCGCTAATAAACTAGCTGGCAAAGCACCATTAAACCTCAAATTCCCCCGCTCACTTAAAAAAGGTAAAATATGTGAATATGCCAGCGAAGAGCAGTACTTCGCATCAAAAGGCAAAAAAGCCCAAACTTAGCTGAGTGATACATTGATTATTGCACTTGGGGTTTTAAGAAAGCATTAGAAAATGGACGAGTCATTAAAATGAATTTCTGTTCGCTCTGCCTGCAATATGCCCAAAGCCTGTTTCCTAATAATATAATATAATATAATATAATATAATATAATATAATATAATGAGTAAAAATAAAATTCTGCTATGGGGCTAAGAAAAATTTTACCTAAAATTGAATATTGTCCACGATAAACTATTTTTAATTGTAGAAAGCGGATTGAAAACAAAGTGACGACTCCTATAAGGTTGTCATATTTATTTAAGCTTTTGAGCTCATATGCTTTTGAGTTTTTTTTACAGTGTCTTTAGGTTGTGTAGTTGTTAGTTGGCCAGCAAAGAGTAGCACTACGTCACACCAAAAGGCAAAGAGCCCAAACTTAGCAGAGTAAGTGTTGCAACGAAATTTTTAAGAAGCATTAAAAATTTATGACGTGTGCACCACAAAAAGAAACATGATCAAGGACAGCGGTAGCGGTCCTTATGTAAGTCAGCATGAACTTCCATCTTAAACGTCAAACTTTGAATTCCTATAGTCTCGCCCATAATTGACATAGACCAACGAAATTCGGTATTTGGGGTCGTGTCGTAACTATTTCACCACACTACAAATTTTAATGACAACAATAAAACCGTTCGGCGTCCACAGCATGGCCATTTCTTGTTGTTGTTGTTGTTGTTGTTGTTGTTGTTGTTGTTGTTGTTGTTGTTGGGACTCGTTGCCCTCACCTGGAGACCGAACCACTGAACCGATTTTCAAGTTCTATAGCTTAAAACGTAGGTCTGGACAAGGCCTAGGGCCTTTCGCAGGCTATTTTAACGTAACTACAACACTCTTGACACGGAAAGCCAAATGGGCTAAAACCTTTGCTCTCACCTAGAGATCGAGCCAATGAACCGATTTTCAATTTGTATAGCTTAAAATGTAGGTATTAACACCGACCAGGGCCTTTTGAACCCGATTTTGATGTGGCTGCAGTATTCTAGTCGGCAGAGCAATTATTATTGCAGAGCACTGGGCAGAAATCATTAATGTAATCTTTGCCCTTACTTGGAGATCGAACCACTGAACTGATTTTAGAGTTCTATAGCCTAAAATGTAGGTATCGACAAGGCCTAGAGCCTTTCGCAGGCTAATTTAATGTAACTACAATATTATTGACACGGAAAGTCAAATGGGCTAGAACGTTTGCTGTAACCTAGAGATCGAACCAATAAACTGATTTTCAATTTGTATAGCTTAAAATGTAGGTATTAACACCAACCAGGTCCTTTTGAATACGATTTTGATGTGACTGCAGTATTCTCGTCGAGCACTGGGCAGAAATCAATAACTGGAGTAACACATTTTTGCAAATTGAACTAGAAACATAAAATTTGGTACACAAGTATTTGAACCCATGAAATACCCCCAAGTGTCTTCAGCACCTTTCCCCTTCCCTCCCGGCACCCTTCGCCCCGTGCTCCCTCCCAGGGGCTTTGGCAACAAATTCTTACAGATCAAGCTAAAATCATGAAATTCGGCGCACACGTCATTCTTAGCAGCATACTTTGAATCAGCCATGGAACCCACATGAAATACCCACAAAGGGACCCTAGCACCCCCCTGTGCCCCCTCACTGAGGTTTGACCAACCAATTCTTGCGGATCGAGCAAAAAGCATGAAACTCGGCGCTCAAGTCATTCTTAGCATTACAAATCAAACCAAGCATGGAACCCCCACGAAATATACAAAGGGGCCCCCTGCGCTCTCCTGTGCCCCCTCTCTGGTGCTTGAACAAACAAATTATTGCAGATCGGGCTAAACGCTTGAATTGCGATACACAAGTCATTCATAGTAGTACAAATTGAACTATCTATGGAACCCCCTCGAGATAACCTACAAGGCACCACAATGGTCCCCCTCACCCCGTGCTCCCTGCTTGAGGCCTGACGAGCACATTCTTCCAGATAGTGCTAAAAGAATGAAATCTGGTACATAAGTCATTGTTAGCAGTAGAAATCAAACTAGCTATGGAACTTCCACGATATCCCCAAGGCACCTCAGCACTTTCCCCCTATTCCCGCTCCATGAGGTTGATTTCCGAAAAATTCTCGTTGATCGTACTGAAATCATGCATTTTTGTACACAGATCATTCCTAGTACTAGAAATTGAACCAGCCATGGATCCCCATGAAATACCACCAAAGCCTCCCCCAGCATCACCCCCCCCCCCCCTATCTGGGCACCCCATGAAGCATCAATGACCAACAAATTCTTGATGAATGTACTAAAAGCATCCATTGTAGCAGTGGAAATCCAACTACACATGGAACACCCCCCCTCCAGTGCTTCCATGTGTCCTCTCCATGAGGTTGATGATCAACAAATTCTAGTTCGATTTATACTGCTAAGAATGACTTGTGTACCAATTCACGTTTTAGCACGATCACAAGAATTTGTTGGTCATTTGTTGGCCAAAATTGGAATTTGGAATTAGAAATTGGAATTTGTTAGTTAAAATCCATAGTGCCAAAATTCGTAGTACTACAGGTGAGTGTGGTAGGGGGACAGGAAGGGGCATTAGGGGATATCTCGAGAGATTCCATAGCTAGCTCGATTTATTAGCTAAGAATTGACTTGTGTACCAAATTTCAAACGCTTGATGTTCCTAATTAGACCCAAATTCTGTCCGTAACAGCTGTATTAATCCTGAAAATCGAACCAACGAACCGATGCTCAATTTTACAACATAAAACATACGTATGATGAAGGCCTATGGCCTTTTGAACACTATTTTAATGTGACTATAATTATTGATGTTGTTCTTCTTTGGGAAATTTTGCTCTCACGTAGAGATCGAACCACAGAACCGATTTTCAAATTTTATAGCTCCTAAAATTGAGTATTAAATGGGCTTTCTTATAACAGTTAATTTAAGGTGATCACAGTATTCTTTTCTGTGTTATTCTTGCTGAGAATAATAATTGATAAATAATCATAATAATTCATTAAAAAAAAAATAATTGATATTAGTATTAAAAAACACTTAAGCGTATAAAATACGGATGTAAGCCTTAAAAAACTTAAAGCCGTAAAGGAACGGTTATTAGAAAAAGACATGTAGGCCATCAGCGTCACACTAATACGTGTAAAAGAAGCTTGTTTTTTGGGTCACTGGAGCTTCTTTTACACGTATTAGTGCGACGCTGATGGCTTACATGTCTTTTTCTAATATCTGTTCATTTAGGGTTTTAAGTTTTTTAAGGCTAACATCCGTATTTTATACGCTTAAGCGTTTTTTAATACTAATGCATAAAGGGTTTTGGTTTTTAGACGTACAATTCTGATTTATGTAAGAAGTATTACATTTATTGCTGCTCATTATATTTATTTATGTATTTATTTATTTATTCAGTAATAAAAAGCACCAACATTATTTTTTTTTAATAAATAAAAATAATAACATCAATTTTGCAACGTTTTGTGTTAAAAATTCTTCCTCACTTTCAAGAAACGTCAAATGGTTATTTTAGCTTAAAGCTTAGTTACATATTGAAAACAAACACATAAAAAGTACAACTGTAACAAAAGAACACAGACTAAGTCATTCTAGACTTGAGATACATTGATATACTCCTGTGTCCTGACGCTTACTGGTTCTGACCATGATGGAATCATGGCTCTTATGTGAAATAAAAAATTAATAAAAACAAGTCAAACAACTCGTTTCTTGCATTCACACTTTTAATACACTAATTACCTCAATTTGCGGCCTTCATGAGGGCCATTTTCTAAGGCAAAAGAACCTACAACAAATAGAAACGTACAAGTCTGAAAATACATGTTAGCCAAGGTCAAATAAAGGTGAAACCCATTAAAATGCACTCACCTTACAACTTATTACAACGCGTCTAAACATCAACAAACACGTTGTCTACACACAAGATTGTCTGTACCAGGAGCGACCATGAACCTAACTAAAATATACCCACTTACGCAGAAATGGAGACAACCATATCTATCACTTCCAGGTGTTGATATATAGGTTATGGTTTGCTACTTCAGGCAAATTGTGTGTTGACGTTTTGACGCGTTGCAATAAGCAACTAGGTGAGTGCATGATTGCTGGGGTTCACCTTCATGTGACTTTATTACTTATCGTGCATTTTTAGATTTGCATGTTTCTTTTTGTTGTAGGTTCTTTGACGTTTGAAAATGTCCACCATGAAGGCCGTATATATTATTGTGGTTTTTAGTGGATTAAAATTGTATTACTATTTTCACTTACTTTTCCCTCCTCATGGTGTAGTCTTTTCTTGTGTTTTTTGAAAAAGGCCGTTTTCTTTTGTGAAATATTCTTTTTTATGTTTTCGTAATTTTAAATATAGTTGTTCAGACTGTAAAACCGCGTAGATGCATATTTTATGATTTTTATTTTATGATGTCAAAAGGTGTCTCTAGGCGTCCTCCGTGTACCTGCAAAACCATGTATCAATCAACTAATCAGACGGCTCCTAAATGGCCTTATGTTAAAACCTCGTAAGTGATTGTCCAATAATTTGACGCGTAAAATCTCGTAACTGCAAATTCTGCCTACGAAGCACGTGGTGATTGTTCTCTAAATAATTCCCTTTGTTGCTCAAGGAAATTCAATTTAAAGCCTTTGAGCAACTTTGAATTGTTTAAAACATGCGTCCCTCTATAGTTTATCCCCAAAAGCATCTAGACACACGCTAGTGTGTCGCCGCCAAGTTGACGTTTTATTGTTGTTGGAGCTTAATTGTTAGAGCGGAATTGTTAGAGTGTAATTGTTGTCAGATGGCGGCTCACTAGCAGACTGTGTCTTTTAACTGAAACCAACTTATACGTATTTTCAGCATACTGGTGTAAATTCCCCATGCGGTAGAAATCTTTGCAAATCGTTTGAATCAGGTGTCTTGGGTCAAGTAACAAAGAAAAACTCAACACGAACATGTGGGAACGTGTCCTTCATGGACAGAAATTATCCTCAATAACGTTGATGTGTGTTACTGGTGACTAGTAACTAGTATCCACCCAAAACCAAAACTGGTAGAAAAACCCGCCAAGTTTCCAAAAACGGTCGGCCTTTGAAGGTAGTGATATCATTCCACCAAGGAAAGGCCGCCAAGGTTAATCCTATTAGCCAAGTTAATCGCACATACTAATAGTTCGAAAGTTAAATGAAAACTAGAAGATTGCTACTGATTTCAACTGAATTGAATGCATCGACCGGGATCATCTTCGTTTAAGGCGTGATACCCCATGGACGGTACACCTTCAAGCCTATGTCCTTACTCAGCCTAGTAACAGTAGGCAGTGACACACCCGTTTGCCGTTCCAACTGTCGCTGGGACGTTATTGGTTCATCAAGCAACACGTGGTGGACCTCGGCGGCATTTTCAATCGTTCATACCGTTCGTTACAGCCAGAATGGTCCTTATGTTGATTTTAGTTTCAAATTTCTCCACCAAATGTGCCACTGTAGACCGGCATGGAGGTGGCTGAAGATATGTAGCCTGCCACATCACCAAAACGTCTGTTATCGTATCGTTTTAGTAATACCATTTATAATATCAGATAATAATGATACGTTGGTGTAGGTTCATGCGTGGCATGTCGTTATGAAATACAAAAAGAACATATGGTGAGTGACGGACCAACAGTACAGTATACTACACATCACACAATAGTGCATGCCATGGGGACATCAGGTCACATGACTCACAACTTTGCGTGCAACGGCAGTAAAGTAGCTGAAGGGCAACATGCACCATTAACCAAGGTTACTAAATCGGTAATTAAACTCAGCCAATTACAGTAAGTACAGTACTGTAAACTGGAAACTCCTGTCGAATAACGTTACTAGACCTTTTGTGCAGCGAGTGGTGTGGCGATTAGATGTGAATACTGGATAGTTGTTAATTCAGTCCGTACATTGGGCGATTCGATTTCTACAGAGTATCAGGGATAAGAGGGCCGCAGAACTACGTTGTTCTGCCGCCGAACAAGTGGCTCCCCCCCCCCCCCACATGCGTTTTTTCCTTTTATGTTTTTATTTGGAATCTAAATACTGTAAAAGCCTTTATTTTAGCTATTTTGCTCGATGGCCAAATAAATGCTTTTATTTCTTTTTTTTCCTTGAAATCTAATTTTGGGCTTTTATTGTTTGTTTTTGGTGGGGGCGGGCCGCCCACCAGGGCGGTCACAGGCGTTTGTTACTTTTTGCGTTCTTATTTGATATTCGAAATGCAAATAAACTCTTTCTTTCCTGAGGTCAGGAATAACGTTCATGATTTTTTTACTGAGGTCAGGGATAAGGGTTATAGTGACGGGGAATGGTTGTTGGACTTAGAAAAATTCGAATTCTGAATAGTTAAGGAATTCCGACGAACACCATACTGGTGGTAGTCAAGTAAAATTAAAAAAAAAACACAGCAAATAAATTTTGGTTGCTTCCTTCCAGCTAATAACCTTTTTCGATGTAACTCAAAGAAATCATAACATTTGTTTCGTTACACTTAACCATTATAGGAAGAAACGCAACCTTAAAAAAAAAGGATTCCATTAACGATACGCATAACTTTCATTTGAAAAAAGAATGCTTGGAGAAATTCAGTTAAGCATGGTGCGAAAGTGGCGTCTACACTAGCGATGGGAATCCCGCATATGAAACCTGAAATCGTCGTATCAAGGCGAAGTGGTTTATATAAAACGAATGTTTAGAGCAGACGACGTATTTACACCAAAGCACGAAACAATAATATGCCTGCCTCTGATGTTGAAAGATTCCTCGTTGCCACGGTAACGTGTAATCTTCAAACCGAAACCGCCTCGCATGAAAGAATAGGCCTAACTCTCGACCCAGTGTTGTTAGCTGCTAGTTACACATCGCTGTTGCATTGTGTGATAGAGGTGTGTGACTCCAGGGAGCTTGGATTATACATAGCCGTGATATGGTGGCCCCACTTACCATTACGCTTTACCGTGCGAGGTTTTGGGTTTTGCTTCAAACGTGTCTGACGTCGCTGCTCCCATTTCGCGCCATTTTACTGATTCTTGCATCTCATTGGCTTTTGAATTTGCTGATGAATCAACACAAAATTGGACTAACAAACGAACGAGTACTCATCAACAAACGTAACCCGGGCCGTTCCAATTGTTTAAATTGTTTTAAAGTGTACTAACCTACCAGTACAATCGACGATGCGACTGAAAATCGCAACGTTTGTTATCAGACGGAGAGCACCGTTACAAGCTATCATCGTAAAAGCACGCCGTTGTTTTGGTTTCAACGCAATGAAGTCAGCTACTCTCGTCTTGGGTAATTGGTAAGAATTTGTCGTTTTACTTTAATAATGTGTATTTTAACGTTCAGTAAAGATTGAGCGATTAGCTATTTCATAATTATTCATTAATCTCGTTTAAAACTACTCGCTAGTTGAAATAAATTTTTTTTGTTGGTTTCGAAAAACCAAGCGTCGTCTGCTTCGAGGATTGGTATGGGAGCAAAAATGTCATCAACTGAATCTCGCTCGTGTATGGGAAATAGTTGTGCTGTAGCTCAGACGCGTTCAACTGAGTGAACCGACCCGGTAGATAGTAGAAGGTCCCTGTGTGACCGAATATTTTCGTTGGTGGCGGTGTCAAGTCTTATACTAGGGACAGTATTGTGAATCTTTTTAATTTTCTGCTTATTGTTAAAAACTATCGTACTGATGATTGTTTGGCTTGCAGTTAAATGCCTTATTATTAATATTTTAATATATGGACTACATTTTGCACAGCAGTTCCTGTAAACTATGAGATTATCGCCAGCGGCAGTTCAAACAGTGGTGGCTATACGTGCTGTTGTAGACACACGCTAGTGTGTCGCCGCCCAGTAACAGTCGATCATCCCATTCCAGACATCCGATTTAAAAAAAAATTGATTGTTAATGATAAAAATGGCCTTAGGGCCTCGGGTACGTGACCAGGAGTGGTTAACGCTCGTTAAACCCTTTGAAACCCTTTGGCGGCCTCACTAGCAGATGTGTCTTTTAACTGTAAACAACTAAAAGCATATTTTGGCATGTTGAGGATAAATTCCAATGCGACAGAAATCTTTCAAATTGTGGTAAATGTAAGGGGAAAGTGCAGGGATAAACAAAAAATAAAAGTTAAAGGATGAGTGTCCACCATTCATAGAGAGAAAGATGCATCGATAACGTTGTTTTTATGTTACTGACTAGCTGGCTAGTAACTAGTAACTATAGTAACGCTGGCCCCATGTTAAATCCCATAGACTCATTGCTCATGGCTAGCGCAAAATTGAGAAGGCCCACGTATAGCTGAACTTTTGCACACGGATGCATAGTGATCTGAGGATGGTCCTTTTGTTGGTTTGGGGGTTGAAGGGGTCAGGACAAATGCGTGGGAGGGTTTTGAAATTCGCCACTAGATTTCAAGCAACAATGGCTTGAACAATCAAGACTGGTCCTTAGTTTTATTGTAAAAGCGAGGACGAACTAAAAACCTAACCTAACCTAACTAAAAACTGAACTGTAACGAAGGACAAAATAAAGAAACATTAACGTTGCCGTGGATTGCGTAAGAATAAAGGGATGCACGTCAGATGATGGTTACGCAACAATACGAGCATCCACGAGCTAACGGTTTTTTTTGTTAATAGGCCAAAAATAAAATGCTTCTTGTTCTGCTGTTTTAGTAACAGCGACCTTCGGGGGTTTCTGCGTGACTAAATGAGAACTAAGAAAGCAAACGAAACAAATTCATAATTTTGCTGATGTAACGGCTGAGCCATGGTATACAAAAATAGTACTGAAGAAACTTACGCATGTGACGTACAATAAACTAAGCCGTGCCAATTTGGCTAATCTAACGGCTAATTGGCAATGGTAAATTTGAAAATTATCAATGTGGAAATACAGAGATAAAAAATTTCTCCAGAAAAAAGGTACAGATGAACATAAAACGGTGTAACCTTTTCTACGTTCACAGTCTTATGAAAACTGAGATATCCACCCAAAACCTAAGCTGGTGTAAAAACCCGCCAAGTTTCCAATAAGGATCGGCCTTTAAAGGTAGTCATAGGGAAAGGGAAAGGGCGCCAAGGTTAATCTTATTAGCCAACTTAATCGAACCGAATAATACTTTGGACATTAAATCAAAATTTGAAGATTGCTACCGCGAATAGCAATCTTCTAGTTTTCATTTAAGTTTAGAACTATTAGTCAGTGCGATTAACTTGGCTAATAGGATTAACCTTGGCGGCCGTTTCCTGTTGAATGATATCACTACCTTCAAAGGCCGATCCTTTCTGGAAACTTGGCGGGTTTTTGCACCAGTTTTTTTGCACGAGAACTGATGTAGAATCAGGAGACCAGATAGGCAATTTTTATTCCAGTCGGCCTTGACTAGAGGAACTTCCTAATTTTAAGTTCGTTTAAACGCCTTTCTTGTAAATTGACACGTGTTTGGACCGTACGCAGCACACGGGATATTTTTCACACATATGTACTACGTAAAACAAATACACAGTACATTTTTTTTACATTCGTTTTGCGCAACAGTAAACATGGATGCTAGTTCGACAACTCGCCATGTGGGGGTCAGGACTCAGGATGAACGGTAAAACATGGTGCAGAATTGTGTAGGCGACTCCTCCTTAATACCTCTCGCTCCTACCACTAATAACTAGTTGCTTACCTAAAACCCAGTCTCCTTGCAAGTGCTGACAATATGTCTTCTATGTATCCAGTGACCACAACTCTTCCATTTACATTTCTGCATATCATCAGAGGAGGATACTACAGAATCATAGGAAACAATACGTACAATACTGGGCAAAAAAAAATGCTTAGGCATTGTTAAATCGGTGAGCAAGATTCAACAATAGTATCTTCGGGAAAGACTAACAATGAGATATCGTTACGTTGAATAGGTAAACAAAGACTTAAGAGAATTTTAGTGTTCCAGCAATGAAAGACAATACGATAAAATGAAATGCATTTCTTACAACCTTTACATGCGTCTGACATTTTACACACTAAAACGTAAACTTCAATTTATTGATGTTATAATTAGAGATTTCTTTAATCTAGCAGCTAGTAGATTATGTAGGTTTACTGAATTAGAAGCACTTTACGATTAATGAGAACTATATATTAAGCAGGCCTAGGAAAACTCTTAACCCGATCACAGTACGGGGCCTAGATAACACCCCTGCATAGGCCGTAATCTACGCATAGCCACTAAAGAAGCCTAATAATCAATTACACTACTCTGGTGGGCGGTGACTGGCGTGGAATTTGCCAGCGTTTTCTTGATGCCATCGACCAGATCAATTTCTTCTCCAACTCAGCCATTATGACCACAGAAACTAAATGAAATTAATTAAACTTGTGAAACGAAATTACCTGTAAATATTAGCCAAGTATTTAGTAAATGTTGGCACGACTGTATTTCTTAGGTTTTCCTATTAATCTTTACACTTATTAATAATTTTGAATTATCTGTATGATACGGTATTTGACCTGACTAGACTTCTTGTTCTCTTTAGTTTCGAGCAATATGATTAGCACTGTATGGTATAATAATTATTTCATTTCAAACTCGGACATCCGTTGTCATCTAGCAAAGAAAAGAATGTTTCGAAAAAGGAAAGCGGTCGAGACGATGTTCAAAATTGGTCTCATAGCTGTGGAAGGACTGATAGTTTCTTACACTAGCATGGTCGACCTAGACTGGTATGAACTTTGCTGGGGTCCCCTTTTCAGTCGACGGCCAGATCAGCTTCTTCAGATAATTAAGCTGAGTTCTACCACCATTCAGCCACCATGACCAGTGAAAAAAAATGATATTACTGAAATTAAATTAACTCTAAATATTAGTAATAAACAAATGTTGGTGCGAGTGTATTTCTTTATTTATTCTATTAAAATTTAGCCATTACTTAAATTTTAATTGTCCATGTATATAGTGCGATATTTTACTAGACTTGTTCTTTCTAGCTATCATCATGCAGTATGATTCGTACTGGTCTAAAATTTATTTTAATTCAAAATCGACAGCCATTGTCATCTAGCGAGCAATACCATTTTTTCGAAAAAGGAAACCAATTCCATTCTAAATTTTGGGTTTGGTTAACATCTCTGTATTGTGTGGCTCAGTGGCATCATCGGGCCACTGCACTGTAACTGAAGTTGGGGCTAATGACTTAGCTGTCGACAAGCCATTAAGCCTCTTTCAAACAAGTAGCATAATACGCCACTGCAGCTTGCGTGCATTTAGAGTGGACTTGAATAAGGAAAGTGCTCTTTCCAAGCTCTTTCTTCCCATCAAGCAACATTTTCAGAATTAGGCCTAGCATTCGTGCGGAATTTTAACTCCTTACAATTTTGTCTTTCCCACGGAGATCAAATATGTTGAGAGAACTTTAAAAACAGGCACCCAGATTTTTTCAATATTAACTGCTTAGATTCGAGGGGTGGATGGGAAAATATTATGCTGATTAATCGGTTGAATTTTTCTAATAAGCAATAAATATTATTAACAAATCTATTGAAACACAAACACTGAACAGGGCTGGAGCCTGTAGCGAGGATCTACCCCGGTAGCACATTGGTTACAGCGGGAACTCCTGGGTTCGAGTCCCAGTCAGGGCAATTGTCTTTTCTTTCTTTCTGATATTAGCGTGTCGTGTATTCTCACGAAGGCAAATCTTTAATGCAGACTGTTTCCTTTGTTTACCCTTTACCTAGTGATTTATTCTTTATTTGTAGAAATTTTACTATTTTTAAACAATTTCTTCGATCTTTAACGTCAGCTGAAATAAACTGTTTGTAAAGAAGAAACGGCTTAATTCTAAGCCTTATAAGACAAAGAAAGTGTAGTGCAGTAGCAACCCAGGTGATTCGACCCGGGAAACCTTCGAACATAACAGGTGTCCGAGGTAATATCCAGAATAGATCCCATAGCCGCTGAAGGAGCCTGTTTGTTAGTCTGTCACACTTCTCTGATCGGATCAACCAGGCAGACACTTTGAGAGGGTCCCCTTCCAGTCATCGACCACATCAGCATGTTTAATAACTAGGCTGAGCTCTGCTACTGCTCAGCCACCATGACCATCGAAACAAAAGTAATGAAACTAATAAAACTACTGTAAATATTAGCAATAAAAGAATTTTGGCTCCATTGTGTTTCTACGTCTAGTGTATTAATATTTAGAAGCATTAATTAAATTTTAATTATCTACATGAAATATATTTTGTTAAACAGGGACAATATCAAGAAATTAACACTGGCAATAGCCAACGTTAGTAAGGGTCGACCTAGGATCGCTGTGTTAAACTCTCAACTTTGAGAGCTTATAACTCCGTCAAAAGTAAACATCTTTAAACCAAATTTGGAATCTAGCCTTGACTAGTTAAAGCCTGTTTGCAGTCCAAAAATTGTGAAATTCGGTCGAGCCAAACCCGAGATACAGAGAGGGGCCAAATAGACAACTTCTTGTTCTGCTTGTTGTTGTTGTTGTTGTTGGGGATAGTTTCGTCTGTCCTCGCTACAGGTCAAACCATTTGTCCTATAAAGTGGTTCTTAGCTCATTTTATAGGTATTGCTCTGTAGATGTGCCCTCTCCATAAGGCCTTTTCTAATTGGGCAAGTGGTTCAGGGGTTACGGAGCTCTAAACGACCAGATTGATTGTTTTATATTGTTTTAAACATTGTTATTATGCAATAATGCCAAGTAGCAAACTTCAACTGCAAGACGTAGACTGAAGATTAAAGGATTTGTTTCCATTATTATACTGGCGACAGCCAGTGTTAGTAAGGGTCAGCCTAGGGTCTCTGTGTTAAACTCTCAACTTTGACCGTCAACTGCACTGTTTTACAATTTAGATGGAATTCTAAAAGTAACACGAATTAATAAACAAAAACGGAACGTTAAATGTTTACAGTAAGGGTCTAAAAGTCAAAACATAAAAGGAAC
>JAHWFP010116409.1:63333-84898 GCA_023313725.1 Lithobius niger | reverse complement strand
AGGGCTACCAACTCATGATGCATCGATTAAACCCTAGTGACTTTATCATAATCCAACCAGGTCAAAGCTTTTCATGTGACGCTTTCAGGTTAAATAGGCTACCAACTCATGATGCATAGATAAAACCCTAGTGCCTTTATCTTAATCCAACCGGGTTGAAACGTTTCTGTGACGCTTTCAGGTTGAATAGGCTACCAACTCATGATGCATCGATAAACCCAAGTGACTTTATCTTAATTCAATCGGTTCGGAGCTTTTCATGTGACGTTCTCAGGTTAAATAGGCTACCAACTCATGATGTATCGATAAATCCCAATTGAGTTTATCTTAATCCAACTGGGTCGAAGCCTTTCATGTGACGTTTTCTGGTTAAAAGGCTAGTAACTCATGATGTATCGATAAAACCCAAGTGACTTTATCTTAATCCAACCGGGTTGAAGCGTTTCAGGTTAAAAAGGCTACCAACTCATGACGTATCGATAAAACCCAAGTGACGCCATCTTAATTTTCGACAGCGCTCAGTTATTCGATTCTGGTTTGTAGGTGCTCTAACTAGTTTTGAATCCCACATCTAAATATCGCACTGTTCTCCGACAATAGAGCCATCTCCGCTAAGCAGTGAACCCCTACTGTTTAGGTCGGTGGCAGGTAGGCGTTATTATAATATCGTGTGGGATGGGGAAGTATGGCACACAAGACTTCACGCAGGGATCGTTGCAATAAAGAAGCTACGGCATGGCAACCGTCCCAGCAGGTGAATGTAGCAAATTCGAAAGGAGGGCATTAAAACTCTCGTTTTGTTTACTGCAGTAAAGATATAGCCACAGAAATTCGGCCAGACTTCTATGGGTTCACTTTCGCCTCGTAAATCGTATAGAACGTAGAGATTTGATTATTTTATGAGGTACGATAATGAAATGCATGGAGGATCAACCGTCATGTAATTATGGTTGGCACCCTGTTGTTTCACGTTTTGAAAACTGGTTGTTTGTTTGCTCCGTCCGAACTGTCGTTAAAATGTCAGTCTAATTGTAATAAAGATAGCGACTGCAGATTAATTGAGACTAAAAAAGGCTAACGATCTGTGTTATATACTCCACAATTACAATGCACGCAAACATGCAAAAAGGATCCGCTCCGAGAAATAGTCCCTGTCTTAAGTATCAATGTCGACGTAATGTCCCAGTAACGTCGACAGTGGAATTATCATAGGTTGTGTCGACAGGTCTTTGAATTATCATAAGTTGTGTTGACGAGTCTTGAATTATCAGTTGTGTCGACGGATCTTGGAGTTATCATAGGCTGTGTCGATGGATTTTGGATCTTGGAGTTATCATACGTTGTGCCGACAGATCTTGGAACTATCATAGGTTGTGTCGACGGATATTGGAATTATCATAGGTTGCGTTGACGAGTCTTTGAATTATCATAGGTTGTGTTGACGAGTCTTTGAATTATCAGAGGTTGTGCCGACAGATCCTGGAACTATCATAGGTTGCGTCATTGGATCTCAGATTACCATATGTTGTGTCGATGGCGCTTGAATTAGCATAGGTTGTGTCAACGAATCTTGGAACTATCAAAGGTGGATAGATTTTTGAATTATCTTAAGGTGTGTCAATGGCTCTCTGGAATTATTCGAAATGAGACTGCTTGAAGACAGGAGCTAGGAAAGAAGGAATAAACTCTGGTTTATTTGTGCCATTAGAATCAGAATTTAATGGTTATCTAAAAATTTTGCATACTATGCTTGCCTTCTAATTGGTAACGGCAACAAGAGTCAATAGTAAACCGTCATCATAAAGTCCTTAATAGCGAAAGCTAAATACAGTCGGGCTAGGAAATAATCAACTAACTAATTGGGCCCGAATGGAGCTAGTCGCTGCTAGAGTAAAATTACTGGTTGGAATGGCGAATTCCACTGGTGATGGTTGTCGCTTTGAACCATCAGAGCTAGGCTCTATGGTTAAAAGGCTTACTTAGGCTCTATACCTAATTTATTCCATTTAACTTACGAAGTGTTTTTTATAATTCCGTGCAACCCCAACAATTTCTTTCATCCCGACAGGTGGAGTTAGTGACAAGTGCGCCAGCTTTCTTTCCTTCCCTCCTAAAACCCAGATTAAAACTAACGAGCCCAAAATACGGTTGTGAGCCATTTTAAAAGGTCAACAGAAACCTCAAATTTGACACAAGAGTTATTTTCAATTTTTTTTTGTTTTTTCCATATATGTACCCAACACAGCTGTGGCTTTGTCTACGCCACGTCAGTCACCAAATTAAAACAAAACAACGTTGAAAGTAGACAATCAGCAGATTTTCTTGATTTTTAATAACCGACATAAGCCTGTGTGCGATTCTAAAAGGTGAATCGAACCTCGAATTTTGTCAATACAGCATTCTAGAATATTTTTTTTTTTTCATGTATGGTAAGAATCTGTTTCCGATGTGTGACGCTCGATTTGAGGCTTGTGTGAAAGGAAGAAAAACTGTGGACAGTAGGGCTAGGGAAGAGTTTTGGTCACTTGATCAATGGCGTCAGTAGAAACTGAGTGGTTCTCACAAAAACTTGAAACGAACCTCGAAATTAGCAGTGAGAATTACGAGCACCATTTCGACAAATAGTACAAGAATTGGAGTAACAGGAACTGTCGTGTGCTCCTTGATAACTAAATAAAAGAATTTACTGTGGTTTGAATAAATTTCTCCACCAGATAGAGGGTTTGTTGAGAGAAGCCCTTGTATAAGATAAGCTGCTCATGGATCATATACAGGCTTTTATACAGTTTCCAACCAAAAACAAATAATAAGAAAAACCAGGGTTGTTGAACTTACGAACTTGTACCTATAGTGTTAACGAATATTAAGCATTAGCGATAATAAAGCTATCCCGATAAACCACCTTTGGGAAAAACTATAAATTAAACCTGATTTCGGACAGATGTTTTGACGAGGACAAGATTTATATTTGCCTCTGAAGTTTATGACTTTCCTCATTATTGTTATATGAATGTCGTTGCACTGAACAAAACTAAGTTTCACAAACCAATCAATATCTGTTTGTGCTATTAAGCCATAAGCAGGTGTGACGGTTTACGGTTATCATTTCCATGCTAGCGTTACTGCCAACTGATCTCTGTCAAGAAAGCCTGGGAAATTGTTAAAAATATTAATTTTGTTAACAAAAAAAAAAAGATTTTTTGTTCTTGAGGGACCCTACATGAGACCCTAGTTTGGGTTGAGTTAGGTATTTAACTCCTTAATCACTTTATTTCTCGGAGAAACAAATAGGAAAATGCAAGTCTCTGGATTGTCGACAGAGTGGACACGTTCCCATGCATATCAAAGGTGTTGTGACACAAGAGCACACCTTCAATTTCATTCTTTATATTCTGGCAGTGAGTTTCCGGCAGTTCTAACTAGGGAGGCTGTAGGAACGGACACACAAAGGACCTCGGGCATTGGTTTCAAAGGTCGTGGGCTCAATTCCTCGCTCATTTAAGTCCAAAAGGCAACGTAAATAGGTTTGCATTTGTATTTATTTAACAATTCTGAGCCGAATTAACTTCCGTCCTTTTTAATCCTTGATTTCCATTAGTTTCATATGGTGTGTGACGTCGCAAATAAGCGTTCCATCAGTGATGATTGGAAAGTGTATGTTTACATGTATATATGCACGTGTTAAATGCTGTCTATAGACTTTTCCTTTTGGTCGTGTCAGTGTGGCTCAGCGGTAATACCTCAAAGATCGTGGGTTCGATTCCCCACGCAGGCAGTCTGGCATATGAGTCCCAAAGGCAACGTCAACAGTTTTGCGTCTGTATTTATTTAGGGCTGTTAATAGGTGATGTACGGTATAGGTACTACAATTCATTTCAGCAACACATTGAACTGTCAGACTTACTTGGTTCGTTCAACTTTTTTTTTATCCTCCTGTATCTCTTTCCGTGCCTGGAAATAAAAGTTTTAAAAGTTTAAAATCCTCTCTCGAAAGGAAGTACCCTTGACAGTCCTTGACACTGATTTCCAGCTTTTAATACTAGGAATTTTTTTTTTTTTAGGTTCGTGTCTCTCATTTTCTTTCTCTTTTATTAGTTTGCCTCGTGCCGTGTGACGTAGCGCTGACAACTATATTCATTAAATAAAAAAAAACAGCCAAGAGTCACCCGGGGAATGTTAGCATCACTGAATTTGCCCTGACGCATGAAACTTGTATTTTGAGATAGCAAAGTAAAATTAGTAAAATAGTATTGTTTCTCGTTAGATTTAGAGGTAAAACGTATTAACTAGCTGACGGCGGTGTAACATAAGGGCACGTTTACGCTACCACTCACTTTTGCATTCTCGCAGCTAGAAGCTAGAAATCCCCTCAAATTCCAACATGGCGGCGGTTTTATTGTCTGCCGCCTCATAACGAAAACAGCAAATAACGTGAGTTCAGAAGCGTTTGGGAAAATTGTGTCGTCATGAGGAATTCTTTATATTATTGGCACTGATGATATGACTGCAAGTATTTACTCAAACGATGTCGGATTTAGCCAATCCATTTAGCGTTGTTACCATGGCAACGTCACCTTTGCCATCGCGATTGAGTTCTAGCTGCGAGAATGCAAAGGTGAGTCGCTGCGTAAACGCGCCCTAACACTGTAGAACCTTAGAGCAATAAACTCACTTCGTTACGGTAAGAGCATATCATATAAAAAACCAGAACTGGTAAAAGGGGCTGCCAAGTTCCGATTGGTTCGGCCCTTCAAAGGAGTGATATCAACACACCAAAACATTCGCCAAGTCAATCGTACCGCTTATAGTTCAAAGGTTAAATGAAAACTTGAACATTGCTACTTTCGGTAGCAATGTTCAAGTTTCCATTTAACGTCCAAAGTATTATTCGGTGCGTTCGGTACGAACGTATTTGTACAACAACGGTTTGCATTGTTATGCATTGTTGTGATAGCATAACGAGCCATTGTTGGTGGGAATGTTCTTTACTCCATCTTCGTTTTTAAAACTCAATAACTGCAATAAATGCGTATAAATATTTATTTTAATCAATTTTAACTCTTTCCTGTGGGTCTTTCTTCAGCTGCAATAAATGTATTATTTTGGAAACATAGACACGTAAATACTGATACGCGAACATTGATAGCTGTAGTAGATTTACTTATGTAAGAACCAAAGGCCTTCGTTTTCAACGGTTTCATTGTTGCAGCGTTGTGTGTCTGCGGCCTTGCAGTGCTGGAAACACCGGTTCTCGTCAGATCCCCGAAGTTAAGCAGCATTGGGCTGGATTGATACTTGGGTGGGTGACCGCCTGAGACTGTTAACGCTCGTTAAACCCTTTGAAACCCTTTGTCTTCATGACATAACTCCACTGCTGCAATAATGGTCCAACATTGGAAGAGTTGTACAAGCATCAGTTAGACAACGGAGTTCGCAGCAACAATGTGGTAAGAATGCCGAAGAACAGATCAACAGAGGCTTTCTTACATCATTGTTGCCGAACAACGATGTCTACTAACACACTTCTACAGAGAATCCATTGTTGCAACTTACGTTCTTCGTCATTTTTCTTCGCTGATACATTCCGGCTCATTTTCTAAGTGCTCCTTCAGAGAACAATGGAATTGAGAACTTGCATCTCCCACCAGTGGAAAAGGTGAGTAACAAGACACCACAACTACTTTGGCCACTTCAACTACTTGGTAATTGAACCAAGCAAATGATGGTTGAATGAATTTGAATTGCAGTATAGTAGTGTCATATATTAGACGAGAAGCGGTAAAAGGAAAATTACTTTACCCACACCTAACCTAACCCAACCTCACCATAACGCCTACATCATCGTCGATAAGTAAGCTTACCATCCTTTTATTTTTAAATTTCCATGCTTAAATTTCCGTTAAATTTCCTGCGTAAAGACGATAAGTAATTGTTGATATAAAATCATCCGTAGGCCTACTCCAAATAAAGCAAATGTAGTTAAACATATCTTTTCCTATGTTTTTTGTGATTCATTGTTGGTGCAGCGAATCTTCACGAAATTATGTTGTTGTTGTTGTTTGGTTTTAGGAAGCGCGAACCCAAACTGGGTTATCTTCCCCAGAGATGGAAGCGGGTCACTTTTCGGCTACTTGATCCACCTGACCCACTCGAGCACGAGCCCTGACCCACGAACCGCTTGACCCACGCAATAAAGAACCAAATTTGACTCACCGTCCGTGACCCATCCCACGCTATGAACAAAATAATAGTGTGCAAAATTTGCATTTTTTTGTAGGACTTTTGGCAAACCATCTAATTGAAACTTTTGTTTTATTAAGAATAACATAAATACAAAAGAAGCATTTCTCCCCCCCCCCCCCTACCACCACTCCCTCCGTTTGGGTTTTTTGCCTTCTGAGGGAAACTATTTTTGAAAGAGTAAGAAAAATGTTTAAAGAGCACTAGTAAGAATACTATTTACCGTAAGACTACCGTGGGTCAGTGGGTGAACGGTCTTGACCCACCCACTTGACCCACGATAAAAAATTGACCCATTTGACCCAGCGACCCATAGGTCGGTTCAGTCCCTGATATGCCCCACGACGATGAGAATGATAATTTAGCTGGAGAAATCCAATCAGAAATCACGAAATCACGAAATTATCACGAAATCACGGTCTGTGATCACGAAATTATTGTGTGGCTGTAACAATGAAAGAGCACAAATATAACGATGTGTGTACTTGATAGGCGCTTACTTACTACTAAACAGTTGATGTCGTTTAGGATTGGAATTTTTTTAGTTGTTACCCGGTAGACTGAATAATTTCCCAGTAATTGCAGGACGGAGAGCCAAATGGTCTCCGTTTGCATGTGCATTAATTTATTTCCCACAATATATTACTTTCCGTCAAACTTTTACATTATAAAAAAATTTACGCAGCAGTTTACGAATATTTGAGGGCAACCAAATTAAGTTACAGTGATGATAATACCGACATCAGAAAAGTAATTTTGTTGGTGAAAACCTGTACATTGCACTAGCCTTTGTCAACAGTACAAAACTGACTGAATTTTGACAGTAACAATTTCAGAATTTCCGGTGGGTTTACAGTTTACTTCACATGAGGAATCCATTTGGGGGAGGAGGGACACAATAACACAAGCTAGTTACTTCTGATTGCTTCTCTTCATGTCAATTTAATAATAATTGCTGAATTTTTCACTTTTTCGCTTTGCTATCAGTGCCACTTGTTGATGGATATGAGATTTTTAGTGGTGCCGAGTGACCATTAGAGTGTGAAAAAATGGAAACTGGGCTTGGAATTCAGCCGAAGGAAGTTTGGCTAATCCGGAGAATAACTGAAAGCCAAAAAGACTCTCAGCACAAAAGACACCGGCCGTACTCATCACCCAAACGGACGTGAAGCGAAGGAATGTATGCAGTCACACAGAAGGGTATGAACAAGTCTCCATGTCTGCTCGAAAAGATAGTCTTGCAATGAAAGCAGGGCCGAGCCGTGGCAGGCATTGCAGGGTAGGGCCCGGGAGGGGGGAGGGGGAGCGTAATTTTGCGCCCCCAAATTTTGTTTTACGTATTTACACCTTTATTTTACAGTTTACAGCTTTTACTCGCATAGATTTGTGTAGTTGTAGTGCTAATTGGGGAAAGTACATTTTTGCATTTTATTAAGAGAACTTGGCGTTCCCATTAGTAACCCCTTCCCCGCCACCCCGGTGTGGCACGGCCCTGAATGATGGAATACGCGAGAAACATGACAATATGTGTATTTCCCTACATGAAACAGTTTGAAGTTCTACTTATCCCCAAATTGTGAGATGGCGACAGTTTTACCACCAAAATTTTACTTTTTAAGTTTTAGTTTGTAAGGGACCAGGCTTTATTTATGCCCGGGACGGAGGGGGTGGTGGGAGAGGGTGGACAAATTTGTTGACATTTTTAGACCTAGATTTGTATTTTACCTTTAACTTAGTATTACTTTTCACTTCCTTACCAACTTACTTACTGACATAACTTAATGAAAATTACTGAAGCCGGCCAGCGAATAAGCCTCACGTATTGTCTTTCACCAGCACAAAAGACCCATTCTTCTTCATCTGAAATGATTTAATTGTGGATTGAGGACTACACCACTCATCCCTTCTGCTAGATGGAGCAAACACGGCCAAGAATTTTTAAATGTGAAATCCGAAACGGGCTGGCCCGGGTTGGCCCTCATTTAGAGTTGACCAGCGCGTGCCTCGCGCAAGACGAATTTTGTGGTGTGAAATCAGTATTTGGAGGTCACAAAAATGCATTCCCTCCCCCCCCCCCCCCCCACCACCATCACCAGTACATACTCCCTATACTCCCTAAAGAAGGAAAGGTTTGCAAATGTGACCAGGAAAAAGAATTTTAGGACTGTCCAAATACGTGCAATACTTATAAATGGCCCCCCAATACGCCCAACTATTCACGCTCAACAGTAGCATACTTCCAACCACGCTCAACAACAAACATGACTTTTACACAAAGATAGTGTATTGACCTCCCGTCTTGCGTCACTGCCAATAAATTCAACCTCCAAGTAATTGTTTCTAAAGGTTCAAAGTCGCTCTTAAATGAACTAAACAAAACTACTCACGGTTTGCGTTAGCCAGCATAAAATAGCAAGTGCATCAAACTTGGAAGTCCTTGACACCCATTTCCAGCTTTTAAATGTTTTTTTTGTTCCTTTTTTTTTTATTTTCCTTTTGTCTGTGAGCCTCGTGCCTTATGTTGCACTGATCACAGCTTTATCCAGTTCTGCTTAATTTTTTTTTTTAAACTGCAACCTGTCTGCTGTCGTAATATTGGCATGTTTCGCAGAGCGTGCCAACTTTGTGGACCTAGACACAAACCCAAGACTTCTCATTAATATTCATCTTCGGATCCAGAAGAGAACTCACGCAAACGTTCGTCCAGCCGTTGTGTTGTCCGTGGTCATGCTCAATCCGCGTGTAAATAAAGTCGACCGTTGTCAAACTCTGCAACACCAATTAGCCAAAAACACTACAAAAAGCTGTGAATAGATAAGTGGTTGGTGTATCTTTAGTGGAATCTATGAAAAAAGTTCCGAGGGAGGAAAAAGGATCAGGTGCCAAAAAAAAAGGGTCCGAGATAAATCGGTCTGCATAAAAAAGCCGTGGGGAGGGGGAATCCATGGAAAAAAGGTCCAGAAAAACTGTCCGAGGTGAAAAAAAAAAAAAAAGCTGGGGAAAAGATCCAGAGGAATATAGGTCTGGAAAAAAAAACGAATAAAACACAAGCAGCAAATAAAAATACGTTTCCTGATGAAAATCCTTTGCCTGCCTGGTGAAATTCGAGCCAAGTCAACTAACCTAACATACCCTAAAATAAAAATTAAAAAATAATAGTTTTTTAATTTAGCAGTTTATTTATTTTTCTTCACATAATGGTCCCCTGGCTTATTTCGTCGGACCTTTTTTCCTCCCAGACCTTTTTTCCACGGACCTTTTTTCCATGAACATTGATTGAAAAGTCCAGGAATGGTCTTCAAAATGAATGCTGTGAAACGCATACTTTTAGATGCCATTTTTTGTGTCAATAATCGTACATTAATTTGTAATTTGTGATTAATATTACTGGAAAGTCAACAAAATTTTTTAGTATAGTGTCCTAACCTTTTTAGAACACCGACAAGTAAAACACTGTTTTTTAACTACTAAAATAACAAAAACCAAAATTACTTTTTCTTGAAAGGGCGATGATTTTTCTCCCGCCTATAATGGGAAAACTCACACATGGGAAAAATAAATAAAATTAGCCTACAGGATTGTGTGACCTATGTTTTGGGGAAGGTATGATCTTTTTTCGTTGGCTTCCTGTCGTATGAAATGCATGTACAACGGAGCTGTTAGCAACGACGCTCCAGTCAACAGACAACCAAATTTTACGTTGCGTTTAAACTGAGAATATTAACAAGTGGGAGAATAATTTTCATTTTCTTAAATTTATGCGCGAGGCACCCCTCTCCCCCACACCAAAAGGAAAAAAATAGCATGGGCGAAGCGGCACTAAAAATTACATAGATTGACCTAATGATTAATGACCGATAATTTTTGTGTTTGAGAATCAAAATTTCCAATATGAAAGTTATGATATCCACCCAAAACCAAAACTGGTAGAAAAACCCGCCAAGTTTCCAAAAACGGTCGGTCTTTGAAGGTAGTGATAACATTCCACCAGGGAAAGGCTACCAAGATTAATCCTATTAGCCAAGTTAATCGCACCGAATAATACTTTGGACGTTAAATGAAAACTTGAACATTGCTACCGCTCGTAACAATCTTCTAGTTTACATTTAACTTTCGAATTATTAGTATGTGCGATAAACTTGGCTAATAGGATTAACCTTGGCGGCCTTAATTTCCCTGGTGGAATGATATCACTACCTTCAAAGGCCGACCGTTTTTGGAAACATGGCGGGTTTTACTACCAGTTTTGGTTTTGGATGGATTTTATTATTTGTGAGGGCATACAACGCATGTTTGAAAATTATCGGATAATGGATAAGTTATCGTGGATCCAGACAAAAGGACAGACGCCATCACAGCATAAGAAGCTCCTCGTGCATCTCTAAAATCTTGAATTACGAGGAATATCATAAATTCCGCGTTCACATATCTTGAAAAAGTATTTTTTTTTTGTTAAAACTAGAAATATGTATCCAGATTATAAAGGGCCATGTAGGAAGTGGGGTGATTACAGTGCGGCCATGGTCGGACCACTTTCTGCGCCTTTTTACGGAACACCGTATTTTAGTTACGGCAAAAACGACAAGTGAATTTGTACAAACAAAATGTGGATACCCTCTAAGTTTTTGGCATTTGAAATAACGATAATAAAGTTCATGACAAGCGGACATGTAGGCAAAATTGAAAACTCTGAAAATTGAGTTGGCCATTTAATTAGCTATAGTAGCCCTTTTTCTGTTAGGCCATTTACCACTGTTAATTTACCACTGTTAATTCCGTTAATGCAGGGTCGGTTAACTAATTTGTAACAAATCAAAACTTTCTAGGAATTCTGCTAAGTTCTTATTTTAAAGTAGGCACTACACTTTACCAACCGAAATTATTACGTGTTAGTTAAATGTTACTTTAAAATATTAATGTTAAAAATAACAATTTCTAAAAAACTGCAATCGATTAATTTAATTTGCAAAGATTTGTCTGAAATAAATTTGAGGGAAAGGGGAATTACCGTTTCGTCGAATCAAAACGCTCGTTAAAAATTTAACAATGGAGCAGTTAATAAATAATTCCTAAATGGAAGGAATTTGTGATTAGTTACGGTTTCTGTTCCCACGTGTTTAGCCGCAGCAAGCGCGGCAGCACGAGCAAGGCAGGTAATTTGTAAAAAAATAAATAATAATAATAATTATTCGGCGAAACGGAAATTCCCCTTTTGCCGAAAATTGAGACTGAAAAATTCAGCAGAATGGGATTTAGCTAAACGGGTACATCTTCTGAATTGTCTTGTTCTTGAGTTACATAAAAAAGGTGGTTACAATAATTATTTTATCTGCCATTAGTTGGGTCAACTGCCTTCTACAAATATGTTGAGTTATTTGTGTCAGGAGAATGTAACAGAGAATACACTGTACCAAAACTTTTTAACAGCTTGCCTGAACACTTACTTAACGTTGAAAAATTAAAGGAATTGAAAAGGACGCTAAAAGCAAATATGTGCCTTAAAAATATTTTAAGATGACCCTTCACTTTTTCTTCTCCTTCCACATAAAACTTTGTAACTTTTATGATGTGGTTATCAATTTATCTTTGACCCACTCTGTCTTTAACTATGGACTTGCTTGCATTTACGTTGTTGCCTTATACTTTACTCACCATATTATTATTATTATTATTAAGTTACTTTTTCAATTATGTGAAATATTGTTAAAATATTAAAAAATATTGAATATTGTAGACTCCTACAAGTTTGGTATAACAAACTTCGAGTCAATATGCAATAAACTATCATTCATACTTTTAAAAAAATTTTAAAAAATTAAAATTTATTTCCCCTTACCTTTTAAATTTGAGAAACAGAAAATATAATGTTGGGAATGTATCCTGCAACCCAGGATGTATTCCCAACATCATCTTTATTTCCTTTGTAAATTTTCCCGCCAAGCCAAACCAAGCCAAGCCAGCGTGTTACCTTGAAGAGGGTCACTCCCCACAACCAAACGGTGGTGGCATTCCACTGGTTTCATTACACTACAGGTGAGGTGCGTGCACGGCAAAACTCACCTGTCCGGGTCCCCTCCCGTCTGCCGCTTGAACACCGCCCGCCCCCCCCCCCCTTCCCATCACCCCTCGCTCCGTCCCCGGCCTTCTCCTCACCATAGTCAGGGCCGTGGCAATCAGCCAAGTGTTGGGTTCACTGAAATTCTCAAGGCTTCTCAGCTTCTGTCTCTGCAGCAGAATATTGCAGAGAAGCCGCCTAGCTGAACTCACCTTGAATATGGCCATTGGTCTAGTGGTAGGAAAGGATTTAGGTCGTGGTAAAATTGGAATGATTGCGTTTCTGAAGGAGAAAGTGCGAAGGCTGCCATTTTTGAAGGTTGAAATTAGCTACCTAGCACGCAAAACAAAGTGTTGCGGAAAACTGAACAAAAAAAAAATATAATTGACTGGTCTTCTAACAAAGGAGTTTTTAACTGGCTACCAGGATATCTATTGTTCACCTAGTTTTTTCAGTGTCAGCAACTCTTAGACTGAGAGGCGGCCGATTCGAGAAAAAAAAAACCGACCACCACCTCCACCACAACAACAACAACAACAACATCAACAAAAACAAACAACAACAACGAAAACGACGGAAACAAGTCATGGAGTAAATAAATTCCTGGTTATTTTTAGAACGTCTAGTTGTATATTAAACTTCCAACAAAAAAAGGAGGCTTCCAACAAAACAAAACAACAAACGACCATACGGGCTATTAATCCAAACAGTCCATTTTTAAATACATGTAAATTTTCGATAATTTTTATGAACTTGGTCACTAAACGTAAAAACAAAACAAACAAACTAACAAAAAAAAAAAACAATAATAGCAACACCAGTAATGAATAAATGCCATGCATGGCATCTGGGAAAGATGCAGCAGATATCAGCTCCTGGCCCCAAGCCAATTGATTTAACATCAACGAAATCTTATTTTGCCAAAGCAGTACTAAGAGGCTTTAATTTTGCCTTGCGATAATTTTCGCCTTAGTCCCACCATCTTCTTTTTGTTTCAATGTGTAATTGCTTTAGGAAATACCGTACTACTCCAGCCATAGTTAAGTATCGATAATTTTTTGCAATCACTCGTTGCAATCCCAAGCTGACAAAAAACAGTTTGCGCTGGTTTTTTTTTTTTTTTTACAATTCGGAATCCAAAACGTGGTTCGAAAAATGATTGATATTAAAACTAAGCTTCAAAGTTTGAATTTAATCCGATAATGGGTAAAAAAGTTATTATGGATACAGACAACCAGACGGACACCATCAAACCAAAGGATAAGAAGCTCATTCGCTTACCTTTGCACCGCGCCAGATAACGACATGTGGATGTTCTGACAACAGTTTATTTGTCAGTCGATGGTCCTTGCTGACCACAGGATTTTAGGTCGTTCATGCTAGGTGAAAGCAGCCATCTTCCCTGAACATGAAAGACAATCCTGCACAACCTTTTCAACACAAAAACTTTGATATTATTCGTAACTTTGATTTTGTTACGTAGGTCATTACTTTGGCTCGCTTGTCTCTCTTTTGCAGTCCACAAATACTGTTTCTCACATTGCCACGAAGCTTAAGGGGATTTCAAGGGTAACAATTATGCCCCCCCCCCCCCCCCCCCTCAACTACCTTACCCCACAACCACTAAACAATTGTGGGGCCAAAGTGTAGCCTTTATCAGACGTTTCATAAAAAGTTTGGCCATCAACGCCGTGAATTTGGGGTCACAGTGAAGGGCGGATCCAGAACAAAATCTTAAGAGGAGGAGGGAGGGTAGGTCAGTATGATGTTGTTATGTTTTGATGTGTTTTTGTCTAAATTTGCTTGCCTTTTCCGACCATTCCACCATTCCTCGTTTCATTCGTCTTTTAGGGGGCCGCAACTTCCTCCCCACCCCGCTCGCTACCCACATCGGCCGATGCTTGGGCCCCACACTTCTTGGGCTTCCAGTGCCTCGCAGCCTTTACACCCCCTCCCCCCAATTGCAGCCGCACATTTATTAATTGATCGGCCAATAAATGCGAATTATTGATCCTGACACCATGTTTGCTGCAAAATAGAACTTTAATTCTAATAAACCTATATCTGACCTTGCCTTAATTCTTCACGTTCAACAATTCTAATAGTGATTTACTTTCGGTTGGTCTCATTGGGGGTATCACGCAGGATGTAAATTCATGCGTAATCGTTTTATTAAACGCTGCATCCTCACCTAGCCTACGCAAACTGTAAAATATGATATGAATTCAAGTGGGCATCTGGCCAATGGAGCCTCGTTAAAACGACGAGGATAAATCACTCAAGTAACACTTGACAAAGATTCTTTGTTTAAGTTTACGAGTAGACAATAGGCCTACGCAAACATACCTCCATTCACTTCCGGAACTAGCGACTTTTTAAGGCCAACTTAATGCTGTTTTGTTATCTAATGAAGAAGAATTAGAATTTTCCACGAACCTTTTAAATAATATACTTGCAGACAGACGGTAAATTCGGTGAACCATTATTAACACTTATTGTCCGTGCGAAACTGGATGCATTTTTTACCTGAAGTATAGGTCTGTCATTGTATTTGAACGAACCTAATAGGGAAAAAAAATCCAAGGGAGAAAACGTGCAGAAAAAAGCTGAAGAAAAATACAGCCAATGGGCTTTATATAAATAAAAGC
This sequence comes from Lithobius niger, assembly GCA_023313725.1. Classification (NCBI taxonomy): domain Eukaryota; kingdom Metazoa; phylum Arthropoda; class Chilopoda; order Lithobiomorpha; family Lithobiidae; genus Lithobius; species Lithobius niger. Next base: position 69,955 of record JAHWFP010116409.1, on the reverse strand, counting down.
CTAGAAAATAAAGCCTGGAAACAGCAGCCGAAGGGGGAAAAAAAAACCGAAGAAAAAAACCTACGGGCAAAAAAGACGCGGACAAATAAGCCCCACAAAAAAAATAGGTTTCCTGGTGAAATTCCTTTGCTTACCTCACCTAATCTGTAAGAAAAACAATAACAACAACAAAATTAAGAATAAAGAAAAAAAATCGACAAAAACGTTCGTTTTTTTTTCACGACCTTTTTTTCCCCTTCAGCTGTTGTTTCCACAGCTTTTTTCCCGGGGTTTTCTTTCCTTTGGTTGTTTTTTCTAGGCCTTTTTAGGCCTGACAACAGGCTTTGATGTAAGGAACCCACCTAGGGGTTTGAATAACATCTCTGTAATGTGTGGTGCAGTGGCAACCCGGACCACTGCACTGTGACTGAGGTTGGCGCTAATGACCAAGTTGTCGATGCGCCATTAAGCCTCAATCCCCCCCCCCCCCCACCTAGCAATGTCGAGCTGACCAACAACGACGGACTTTCCATATTCCCGAACTTCCGGCCGGTTTGTAGAACACGGCGGCCACCATTCCGGACTGTCCTGTAAGTCAACCTATTCCATTCCTAGCAAGTATCCAAATCATGGTCCTCCTTAGTGCTGCTATTTCTACCAGGCCTGCCGCAAAGTCTTTACACTGAAGTAAACTAAACGTTATCACTTATGAGTGAACTGTGCAACTTTTCCTTGTACCGTATTATGTTTTGGAAACCCATAATTAAAACCCAGGAGTTATGACAGTCCCCCAAATGAAAGTTCCAAGGCGTTATTATTTCCTTGTCTAACGGTACCACTACACTTGCATTGATGATCCACGGATCAAACCTCTGACACCCTTTTGTCCCGAATATGCCCCAAACCATTTCACGAACAAGCTCCCATCAGGAATTGTCCCACGAATGGTTTGGCCACACGCAGCTTCCATCTTCGTTCAGACAAGTGAAACTATCCAACATCTCTTAAGTTTCAGCCTTACCACGTATGTCACGAATATCCAAATAACCCCGGTGTCCACAAAAATAAGCATAAAAGCTAACACCATTTGACCTACAATAATGTGATGGTTACTACTTTTAGATTATAGAGATCGCTGTTGAAGGGCGTGATAGAGGTGTGCGCCTCAATTCTTTTGTCGGTGGCGTTGTCAAGCTTTATACTAGCAGAATCATTGTGAATCTTCAGAATATTTTGATTATTGTTAATAACTACCATTACGGGTGATTGTTTGGCTTGCAGTTAAATACTTTCTTTTTAACGTAGGGAAGACATTTTGTGCAGCAATTGTAAACAATGTAAGGGTTATTGGCAGTCCAACCAGTGGTGGCAAACGTGCCTTTTTATTTTTAGTTGGCGGTGATGGCCCACAGTTTTAGTTTACATAAACTAAACGGTGGAGTAAACGAAAACCTGTTAATATAAATATGATACATACATTAGGCCAACTTGAAAAAAAAAAGATTAAATACGAAAAAGACCTGCAAAAAAGCAGTAGTGCATCACACCAAAAGGCAAAGAGCCAACCCAAATTCCCACCCAACCCAACCCAATTTCTACCCAGACATTTAAGGAGCATTAATAAATATGGTAAAGTCATTAAAATAAAAACTAAATATAAATTTGAAATAAAGTTCTGTTTCTCCGCCCATAATTGGCCCAAAGACTGTTTCCTAATTATTAAGGAACCAAACAGTCTACATTAAAGATGGCTAGGAAAAAAAACACTATGCGCTCGGCCAAGTATGCGGTAATTCGTGGGTTTGTGTCCCGTCATTCTCCTATTAGTGCGTCTTTTATCTCAAAAGGCCAGTCTTTAATGCTGACTGTTTGCTTCGTTAACAATTTAACACGTGGTTCATTGTTTATTTACGTTTTATGTTCATGTTTAAAATTAACAAGTTCGTAAGGTTGGGCGTAAACAGCAGTCGGCCGATTTTCAGGATGCAAGATTTTTTTTTTTTTACATTTTATTTGCGTAATGTTTGCAGCTGTAATCGAGACCCTTGTTCAAATGTTTTGTCACCAGCAGAGGAAAGGTGGTGTTTCTCAAATCGCTTAACAGCATTTTTAATATTAAGAGCAAAGTAGCCTAATAAAAATTTCATCGCCAAAACTTATTCGCTTCCACGCCCGACAAAAATTCTTAATTTATGTATACAAAGTTCCGTCTCTTGCCTAAAGGCAGTTTGGGTTGAAAATACACGTGTGTATATTTCAGATGTTAATGAATTACTTATATTCCAATTACTACGAAAGTTACATAGTCATATAAATTATTCCGTTTTTAGTGAAAACGTGGGCGGCGAACAGCAAACTGAAAATTCTGGCGGTAAAATCACCGAGAGAAATTCATAGGCTTAGGACAGTTGGAGATTGGAGGTGCTTGCCAATGAACGACATTGCTTGCTGTACTTTGTTCCACGTTATGTTTGCAAGAAACTGACTGTATGACGCCAACGAAACACGTAAATACCCCACTCGTAGACTCTTAACTCTAATGTTGCGTAGTCTACAAGTGTGATATCCACATTTGCGCTATACTCCCAGGAAACGTGGTCTCATACAGTCATTTTATTGCAGCCATAATGTGAAACAAACTATAGTTCAGCCAATTGAGATAAAAAAAAATAACACTTGTCAACGGAAACAAATATTTTAAAAGCTTACGAAGTGCACAAGCGCACAACAAGCTCCATGTCTCGAGTTCACGCAAGATCACACACACACAAAATCAAGCACTTACAAGGCTTTCAAAAACGATATAATTTTCAATCCTGGGGATTTTCCCCAAAAATATTCAAGCACTTCCAAGGGGTTTTTCAAAAACGATATAGTTTTTCAAGGAATTTTTCCCAAAAATTCAAACATTTCAAGGGCTTTTTTTTCAAAACGATATAATTTTTCAAGAAATTATCCAAAAAATTCAAGCACTTCCAAGGACTTTTTTCAAAACTATATAAGTTTGCAAGGATTTCTCCCCCCTACCCCTCCCTAAAAAAAATCAAGCATTTCCAAGGACTTTTTTTCCCAATAAAATGATACAATTTTTCAAGGAATTTTCCCCCCAAAACTCAAGCATTTCCAAGAACTTCGTTTAAAAAAAAAGAAAAGTAATTAAGCCGTGGAAATTCATTTTTAGTCAGGTAGTGTTGGCAAGGTTGTTGATTAGTAAATGTCCCTGGAAAAAATGTATTAGTCTATGTTGAAAAATTACATCGTTTTTAAAAAAAAAACGATGTAATTTTTCAAGATCTTTTCCAAAAAAAATGCAAGCGCTTCTAAGAACTCTTTTCCAAACCGATATAATTTTTCAACATAGACTAATACATTTTTTCCAGGGACATTTACTAATCAACAACCTTGCCAACACTACCTGACTAAAAATGAATTTCCACGGCTTAATTACGTTCGAAACTTTTCCAGCTAACGGCGAACCCCCATATAGAATTTTTTACATAAAACTCAAGCTACCCACGTGTTTAGGCCGGTTTTGTTGTTTAATGCAAGTTCATTAGTTCATTTTTATAGGTTGTTTTTTTTAATTATTATTCTATTGTAAAAGTCTTACTCTCAATTAAGCATTTATCTAACACAGCCTGCTGTAGGCTTCAATAAAGTCACCCAGTAAGGTTTACGAAAAAAACGTAAAATAATATTTGTTTAATAAATTATTAATCATCACCATTTTTACACAAAATTTGTTGCTTACATGTATACGATACATTACATTGCTGTGTCGGTAACCTTCATACATCAATTTATATACAATTACATACATTTGTCACAATGTTAAGTTCATAGGTGCAGTAAAAGACCACATAGTTAAGGCAAAAAGTTTACTTCAAGTAAACTGGCTTGTTTTATATGTAGCGTGATAAAACATGTCAGTTTACTTGGAAGTAATGTAACAGTGTTACTACAAAATTAAAAAGTCCTTCCTAACTTTACTTTCTAACAGGCAGCTTAAACTATAAGCTGCAAGCTTAAGCTACAAAGTATTGTATTCTTGGATATAAATAAGACACGTAAAATATACAGCAGGAAATATACAGATTTATTTATACATTCCTACGATAGGATTAAAAAATGATAAAAAATAAAGTGGTTTTATTCGGAAACCAATACGTTAAATGCTTGATGGTTTAAAAAGATAAAACAATGGGCACTTTGATACACTCGAACAACTCAGTGCTGAAGCCCCACTAACGAACTACTTTGAGGCGGAGGGACTTCAGCGCTGAGTAGTTCGATGAGTGTATGAAAGTGCCAATTCTAGACTTTTAAGCAGTTATGCAATTAAGAATTATTCAATTACCAAGAATAAATTCTACGAAATGAATAAAAAATACGCTGTAAACCGTAATGGACGTGTTACTGGTCTAGATTACATAAATGTTACCAACGTCACTGAATTAATTATGACTAGACAAAAACAAAATAAAACTACGTAGCTGTGTTAGTAAGTAAACAATGTGACTGCTAGCTTAACGTTCGGCACTCAACAAAATTGACTATGCTAAGAAGTCAACCAGGAGCAGAGACAAGTTCGATAGATAACCCACAATTTCATATCAGAATCCGTGTAAGTTTTGAGCATCGAAATGTATCTTTGGGGTGTCAAATTGTCATACTTGTGTAATTGCAAAACGCATAAATCAAACATGCCACAAACACACTCACAGACATGGAACATTTTCAAACACAAATTACATTCACCTTCTGATATTTCCAAGGGATAAAAACAATCCTTGCTTCCTGAACCTGTACAAAACAAACACCGTTAACAAGAAAGCATCTGCATGTTACACACGTAAAATACACACCCAAAATACACATATAGCCCACACACGAAACAGAGTTAAAACGTAAACTCACAAACACACAGACAAAGCAAATCCCAAATAACAAACACCTGCACTGGAGAGGTAAACGGGGGCAGTGTCCCTGCCCTTTTTGGACCTTGCCCTTTTTGGAAAAAAAAAAACGTTTACTGGTGCGGCAGTACCCGAGAAAGAGCCTAAGGCCTAAAAAATGGCCTGAAAAGGGCAAAAAAAGCCCAAGAATGTAAAAATACGGCCCAAAAAAATACCCACAAAATCAATGCTCATTAAAAGCCAAAAAAAAGCCCTTAAAGGGCAAAAAAAAGGCCGGAAAAAGGCAAACAAAGCCTAAGAAAGGGTAAAAATATAGGCAAAAATAAAATCCGTAGAAAAATATGCCCCCCCCCCCCTTTTACTAACAGTTGCCCCTGCCCTTTCGGGGGTCTGTGAATGCTAGTGCACTTGCATAATGCAAAAATTAACCATACCCTCACACACTCTCACAGACATGGCTCAAGTCAAACGCAAATTGCGTTCAGTGTCTGTTATCACCAAGCACTAAAAGCAAGCATCGTTCCCTGGAATTGGAGTTCAAACTAAAGTTCGTTTCCTTCGAGCGAACTTTAACCCGTTTTTCTACTTGTGTGATGTCAAAATGCGAATTCCATGGGGGTACTAGCTAATGCTTCTTCTAAACGTTGTTTAATTAATCTAATTGTTATTTTTACCATTTCTGTCGATACTTGCGTGTCTCGTAACATCTCACGTCAACGTGACATTCGGACGGGAACCATTGTGTCACTCATAAACGTACTTAATTGTTTCGTTGTGGAAGGCAACGCACTAGGTGTGTGTTATTTTTTATTTCTTCATTTCTCGGTTGCTCAACAACTTATTTGGTGGCTGAATGTTTTGTTGAGTTTGTTGTTCAGCCGCCGACTCACGTGTCTAGTCCATCCGATCGGCGTACGAGGCAGCAAAGCGGGAAGAGACGGCCTTGAGATATAGTACTAAACACACGTGAGAGAGCGCTCAACCCACGGGACGCACGCGCACAAACCTCTTCATTGATCGTGTTCCCAGCATTCCTCAGCAAAAAGGCGGGAAAACAGGGAGAGGTCACGTGCATTGCGTGGGAATGTGGCGCTTGGCGGGAAAGTCTGACCTCGGCTGTCTGGATAAGGCTGGGAACGAACGGAGCCTTCACAAAGAGGGGCATTCAGGCAGGTTTGTAAGCTAAGGCGCAGGCGCGGTCCATACTCACGTGCGAGCCAGACATAACAAAACAAACTGTTGCGCAAAAAGAGGGGGAACTTTTTCATGATTATTATAATCCAGACGGTTATTTATTTTGAGAAGTTTTCGTGGAAGTTTGGAAGGCAGTTGTGGAATGCCAAAGAAGATAAATACATGAATTTCTTTCATGTGATTGATTAACACCATAAATGCAGGTTCACTGACCCACAGAATTTTCGTATTATTTTTACAAACATTCAAAGCTGGTTGGGAAGTAATATCATTAAAACCATCACCGAAATCAGTGGATAATTATAATCTGTAATCTGATGATAGTAAAATCTAATATTCTTCTCAACAGTATTTCGAGGCCAACACCGGATCTTCTATCTTGCAAGTAGTTTAAAATCTATCGCCAATATTTTTTGGTGACAAGTGGCAATTCTTTTCGAAATCTGTAGATAATCTGTAGTCTGAACACAATAAATCTGGTATTTTTCTTATTAATCTCTACAGTATTTCGAGGCCGATACCTGACCTTCTAG
>JAHWFP010116409.1:32710-63323 GCA_023313725.1 Lithobius niger | reverse complement strand
TCTTATTAATCTCTACAGTATTTCGAGGCCGATACCTGACCTTCTAGTTCCCAATAGTGTAAAATCTATCGCCAAGATTTTCTGATGCCAATTCGTTTCGAAATCTATAGTCTGATTACAATAAAATCTGGCATTCTTCGTATTAATCTGTACTGTATTTCGAGGCTGACACTAGATCTTATAGCTTGTAAGTAGTGTAAAATCTATCGCCAAGATTTTTTGGTGCCAATTCGTTTCGAAATCTGTGGATAATCTGTAGTCTGATCACAATAAAATCTGGTATTATTCTTATCAATCTCTACGTATTTCAGGCCGATACTAGATCTTCTAGCTTGCAAGTAGTGTAAAATCTATCGCCAAGATGTTTTGGTGCCAATTCGTTTCGAAATCTGTGGATAATCTGTAGTCTGAGCACTATAAAGTGGTTTATTTAGACAGCCCGAAGTTCATGGTGAACTTGTGTGTACCGTACATACAATAGAATATTTAATAGAGTGTTTACAGTAGAGTAAAGCAATTACATGGATATAATGGGAAGGTAATACTGAAAGAGTACACACTAATTTTGAACAGGTACATTATTACGGATACACATTCATAGGAGGTGATAAAAAATAAAGCAAACACAACGTAATAAATAGTTTAAATGCTAAAAGAAGTAATTAGTTTGGCCTAAGACTGCAATCTTCAAAGAATTCTGCTACTTTGTGGGGAAAACAGTCGGTTTCAGCCAGAATACTTTCCGTGTGCTGGCTGAAAGTCGTCTGTTGATACGCAAGAGTTCTAACAGAGATATGACAATGCTAATTTATTTATCCTTTTTATTTATTAAAATGTTGTCAATATATCAATAAAGCCACAAGTGTTTACAAGCTTCATTAATGTGAGTTTTACCATGATGTGTAGATTGGGGTGAGTTGGATCTGTAGAACCCTTCTATATGGACATGTGAGGGTCCAAAAAGTTTCGTTCACAGATGGCGTTTGGAGGGTGTCACCAGTTTTAGACGCTATTTTTTGTGCCCTCCGTGGCTTCAGGCGCAATGGGACCGTATAAAGTAATGTAAGAGAGGACGTTTCATGAGTAACAATTTCGGACATTGTGATAGATGGGATCAGTAAATTTGTGAAGTCACACTTATGTTGGAATAACTACCAAAACGACGGGATAACGAGCCAAACAAAAAGTCATCTGACATTCAGCATAAATTCGGACGAATTTCATGAATATCACGATAAATAATCTCCATATTTTGCCAAATTGTTACTCTCTTTATTCGGTAACGAAGAGAGAAGTAGTTCGACGCTTGTGACTTCATTTTCTGGCGGAGGGGTGCAAAGGTTGTGACAAAGTGTGATGGGGAAGAGAGCCAAAAAACACGGCAAAATGTGCATGACGTCATTTGTGTGTGGCCACCATTACTTTGCATACAAAAAAGACGGTGGCACCATTACGGTAGGATGTAAACACTGTGAAAAACGAGAATTCCCAGTCTTGCAGAATGAATCCCGGTTCGCAGAATCAAAATATCCTTTAAAAATTTTACATTGGAGAAGTTAAAAATGCATCCCTAATTAGAAGGACTATGTGGTTAGTTGCGATTTCTGTTGTTATGTGATTAGCCGCAGCGAGCGCAGTAGAGTGAGCGACGCACGTAATTTGAAAAAAAAATATTCTCTGAAACAGGAATTCCCGTTTTGCAGAAAAATCTTAATCCGTTTTATTTTCTACAAAACGGGATTCTGCGAAAAGGAACATAAATCGATCGAGTTGCGTAGGCTGAAGTTAGACCTTATTTTCACTTTAAAATTTTTCGCGGTCTTGTGAAGGTGAATTTGCCTTTCTTCGACCTGAATTGGTACGCTCTCCTCGGTCCGGGTTACTCACTGAAATTATTGGTCCTATCCTACAATCGAGAGCGCCGACGAAATTGTTTCTTTGTTTTTAGGGTAAACCCAGCCTGGAACTCCCTTCCAGAGGAGGCTATTTCAATACGTTCAGCAGCTTTTTTCCGAACTGCCTTAGACAGACTCCCACTTTGAAAGTTTCTAAAGAGACCTGATTTTTGTACTCTCACACTTTTAAACACCGAAAAAACTTAACCTGGCTTTTGTGGTCTCCATGCGGTTTGCAAACTAGGATTGGTGTTAGTAGAACACCCCTCTTCCAAGTTCCTACTGTCTGCAGTTAAACTATTTTATTTTTATTAATTCATAATTAATATTATTAAGAATCATTATTAAAATTAATATTATTAATATTATCAAGAATTTATAAGGTTCGGGAGGAGAATTTGTGACTGAGAACTCCTACTGAAACGTCGTAGATTCATTCCTGTTAGTTCCGTCTAAGTTTATAGAGGGCGCCATGAGTTTTATGTGGGAATTTCTATTCTGTTTTTAGCCTAAAATTAAACTAAACTCAACGAAACTATCTTGTATTTAATTATTATTTAGTTTAGATTAGTTTTAATTTAATTTATTTTAGATTTGGGCTAAAAAATGAGCAAAAATTACCAGATGGAACGCGTGGCGCCCTCTGAAAACTCGGATGGAACTTACAGGAATGGATGTAACACGTTTCAATAGAGACTTTTTAGAGTTACAAATTCTTCTCCCTGACCCTATAAATTCTTGATATTATTATTATGACCGTAAATACACTACTGGACTGGTCATTAATGAGAGCCATAAATTACAAGAGACCATAACAGTCTCATCCAAACCTGTACACTCTTGGTTTTGCCTCCAATAATATTTCCATTATTCCGACAAATATTGACTGTCCCCATTTTTAGATTCTTCTTCTTCTCTCCCATCCTTCATCCCTGCCTCTCCTTCCCTCGTCCCGCGTGGAATGAAGAGAAAACTGATCGCATTGATGGCTCAGTGATCGGCAGCTAATAATCAATTCATATTTGCTTCTTTCCCCTTCCCTTCATTGTTTTCCATTTCGTGTTTGCCTCGAAGGCTCAAGTTGGGGAGGTCGGGGAAGAGGGGAAGAGGGGAAGAGGGGGGGGGATGCTTTGCAGAAGGTAGACAAAAGAACAGGACCGAACGCTATCTTTCAATTGGATGACCCGACCCGCCTTTTATTTCTGTTTCGCTCTTTTACGAAGCGCGTTGCCTTGTCAGTTCGTTTGTCTGTCTCTCTATGTCTGCATAGCCAAGCCAAACCAATCCAACGTCGCCAAATCAATATCTTTGGCGCAAAGAAATTAGGTTTCCATCAGGGTTCGATGCAACTCGAGTGAAAGCTAATTCCAACTTTTTTTTTATAGTATATATGTACGTTTTTCTTTCTTCTTTTTCGATCTATTTTTCTCTTCTTCCGCTCCTTTCGCTTCACAAGCAAAAGTGTTTAAAATTGTAATAACAATCTAAAATGGTCCTTTTTTTTTTCTTTGCAGATTTTGGCAAGCCAAGAGGATTTAGGTAGATTGTTAGCCCCCGAGTCATTCCTTGTATCGTGAATAATAAGGTTTTACGATGCATGAAGAAGCCTATTTCCCAGTTTACGTCTTTTCAAGCAGTAAATTCTTGGAAAAAAAGAGAACCGCCGCAATGGCTTTTCGATACGTATGGACTGTGTTTTCAAAAGAACTTCTTCAGTTGTCATCAATATCTGCACGAAGAAAGACAATCTATCTCAATAACAATTTTTCGATATTCAGCTTGTATTTTCTGAAGACTACCACAGTTGTCATCAATACATGCACGAAGAAAGATAATTTCAACAACAATTTTTCGATACACAGCTTGTCTTTTCAAAAGAAATTCCTCAGTTGTAATTAATATACATGCACGAAGAAAGACAATCACAACAATTTTTCGATACACAGTTTGTCTTTTCTGAAGACTTCCACAGTTGTCATTAAAACATGAACGTAAAAGACAATCACAACAACAATTTTTCGATACGCAGCTTGTCTTTTCAAAAGAACTTGCTTAGTTGTCATCAATACATGCACTAAGAAAAACAATCATAACAACAATTTTTCGCTATGCAGCCTGTCTTTACAAAAGAACTTCCTTAGTTGTCATCAATACATGCACGAAGAAAAACAATCAGAACAACAATTTTTCGTAGGCAGCTTGTCTTTTCAAAAGAACTTCTCAGTTGTCATCAATACATGCACGAAGAAAGCCAATCAGAACAACAATTTTTCGCTATGCAGCCTGTCTTTCCAAAAGAACTTCCTTAGTTGTCATCAACACATGCACGAAGAAAAACAATCATAACAATCATTTTTCGATATGCAGCTTGTCTTTTCAAAAGAACTTCCCCAGTTGACAGCAATACAAGCACGAAGAAAAACAACCATTGAACAATTTTACCATAGGTATCTTGTCATTTCAAAGAAAACTTCCTCAGTTGTATACCTGCACGAAGAAAGACAATTTCAACAATAATATTTGGATACTCATGCAACTAGTCTTTACAAAAGATCTTCCTCAGTTGTCATCAGTACCTGCACGAATGGGGCATAATTAAAAACCCTGTCAGGTCAACAGGCTAACAGTAAACATCAATGTCATCATCAGAGTAAAAAGTAGTATTGTTGAACTTTAGGTGCATTGTATTTACCGGTTTGTGCTTCTGACTTTTAATACATACACACACATGTTGACACATCGCTATTATCTGGACAATTTTCCCCCCTATAGATGCGAGGAGGATTAGATCAGTTGTCTGTAAAATAAATGTGCACAGATCACTGTACACTATATAAAGAAAATTAAAAAATAAGTCAAACAGTGAAAGCACACACTAGAAATAACGTAGCACTGTAAGCCATCTGTACGCACTTACGTTTCATTGGAGTGATGTGACCTGGTTTTGAACTAGCAACCAAATCCTCTCCCAGATCATTGACATAATGGCTTTACCGATATGCCCATGCAGGCGTTGGCATACCGGTAAAGGTGGGTGTCAGTGTTCTGGGGATGGATTGGGTTGCAAGTTCGAATCCGGGTCATGCCATGTCACAGTGGATTACTGCACTGCTGTGTATCTATGTATGAATTTGGATGTTTGGCTTCATTTTATCTTTCCTTTAGTTTATTGGTACTCTAGTAAGTGGCGGCACATGCGATTAGGCATATAGTCGTGTGATTAGGTCTACATTTGAGTAATTAGGCCTATAATTTGCATTACAGAAAACTGACCAAACAATTCTTGGAGGGCAAACGGGCCAGGCATGCAAAGTAACTTTTACCTTGACCACAGAGTGGATCAGAAAATCCAGAGAAGAAAGAACCTCTGTGGTGCCCTCTTTGGCGATTGGCTCATTAACTGACCAGTTCTTTCTGTAGCATGTTTATATATGCAGTTCCTCCCAACAGGGTTCATACATAACAGACGAAACAAATTTCCAGGCTTTTTTCAGGCCGTTTTGAAGGCTAAATTATAACCAACTAGCATCGTATCCGGCTTCGCCCGGGGATTTATTTGACCCGTGGTTGTTTCCTCCTTTTACCCCGTCCTCTCCCTCTCCTCTTGGTTTCCTTCCCTTCCTCCTCTTTGCTATACGTAGTTGAATGTTGATGGTTATTTGAATTAATAGCAAACACCCCCAGAAATTCTCTTTTAGGTTGAGTTAATGCGTAATCGTATGCTTAATGGTAACAGCTCACTCCCCCCCCCCCCCACCCGCACTCGCAGTGTTTCGCTGTGGCTTAAGCGATGCGTACAGTGTGAAAGAGAAGTGTGCATGACGTCATGTAATACTTGCATTTGAGATTACGACGGTGTTTGGTTAGAAGGATAATTGTTAGAGCAAATTGTTAGTCGAGGCAACAATGTGCCAATTTCAACTTCAAGCCAAAGAATTGACACACTCGCACGTTTTCATTGTTCCCCTTCCGGGGGTCGTTGCGGTTGCTTCATTTCTGCTATGAAACTTTGGTTTATAATGTAAAATTTTAAGGCTCTTTGCACAGTCGACTCTCAAAATTACCTTTTAAATTCCAGTATTTTGTCAGATGTCAACGTTGACACCATTGTGCTCTTAGTTAGCAGTAGGATGCTAAACTGTCGTAAACAGTGACGAACATTATGTCCATTATGTCAAATGGACGAGGAAGAAAGAAGGATACAGAAACTAACAGCAGGTGGAACTGTATTTGCTTAGCTGCCCCTTCTGGCAAAAACTGCTTGCACTACACGGCGCCTCTCTTTTTCTGTCTCCAGTTCAATCAGTGGGGAGCATCGCTCACAGAAGAAGTGGATTCGGCTGAAAATTATTTCTGTGCATTTATTTAATTTTACATCTTAATTAATATTACTGTCATGGCATAACAAAAATTCCAACTTTCAAGGTTTTTCAAAGCCTTGAATTTTCGGCTTTCCAATTTCAGGCTTTTCAAGGAATTCAGCCTGGGGTGTACTAACCCCCTTCCAATCACAAACTTGCGGTTGTCATAAAATTGTCGCAAAATTGTGATAATTATTGGTTGTCAGGGTCGGATTAAACCTCGTAGTCGAGGCCTGGTGCTTAAGATTTGTTGTGGCCCAATTCTCTCCCCCCCCCCTAGTTCCGCAAAAATAAAAAAAGGAATTATCTTTTTTAGAACAATATATTTTTTTTTGTAAAAACGGTAAAAGTAAAAAAAAAATATTTAAAGTACGTAGTGCCTTATTTAATTTTGCCCGTGACCGTGAGACACCCTTGAGGCCTTTTTTTGGACTGTGGCCCGGTGCTTCAGCACCCAAAGCACCCTCGATCCTTAATCCAGCTTTGTTGGTTGTATATTGCAATTCCCTGCTGGTATCAAATTGATACCGTGTGCAAGGGTAGGTATTACAAAACAAGCAGGTGACTACGGAACCTTGGCTTCAGTAGGAAGGTCAACGAAAATCGCAGGTTGCAGAACCATTCGTTTTAGTTTCGGCCATCTACACATTTCAGCATGATCCTTGCAACCTGCGTGTTTGAAGACCAACCTTCCTCGTATCAAAAAAGAAGTCAAGGAAAAATCTGTGTGGCCAACTGCTACAAACGAGAGTCGGGTTACACCCTCCGAAATTACAGTTTTTCGGACCACGTGATGACTTAATATGGTCGCAACAATGCGGCCCGTTCATTGCCGAGCTCTTGTGGATTACTATCATCATATGTGACATTTTGTTGGCAACGTTTTATTACCCAAAAGAAAGTTGCGACACAAAAATAATCGTCCTGCCTTATTTTCCTTCCTTCCTTCCGACCTTAGCTCATTGGCGGGTAGTTCTGGTGGACTGGCTGCGTTTTGTCCGTCTGGACGACTTTTCTAGGAAACGTTTTATTCAATTTCTGTTTTATTTCCTGCTTTTTCGTCTGGTTAAAAGAAGTATAAGTGGAATGAAGGTTAAGAGTTAAACTTGATTTGTGACAAGTTTGTCTCGTTTTTTTTTTATAATGCTGTTATGAAAAGTGAAGTTTCATTACACGCCCAGGGGTCGGAAAGCTAAATGGACATGTTTAATGACAAATAAACACAGAAAAAATAAATACGGATGCAGACCTATATGTCAGACTGATTGAGTGGGGAATCGAACTCACGACCTTTGAAATCAAATACCGAGGTCCTGACACTAGGCCGTGATTTCAAAGGTTGTAGGTTCGATTCTCCACTCAGGCAGTCTGGCATATAAGTCCAAAAGGCAACGTAAATAGGTTTGCATCCGTATTTATTTAACCCATCTTGAACCATTGGCTTTCCGTCCTGTTGAAATAAATACAGATGCAATCTAGTCTGGCATGATCTATGCTGAACCGCGGACCTTCGACTATCGGTCTCACTAGTAAAGGGTTCAATTCCCCACTCAGGCAGTCTATCAATTTCAAAGTAATGTTGCTAAAGTAACTAGTGGTGTTCCGCAGGGTTCTATTTTTGGCCCACTACTTTTTCTCGTGTACGTAAATGATCTGAATGCAAAATAGAGAATTCAAATGTAAAAATGCCAAAAATTTGGAGATTTAAAACTGTATCGTAATTTTTTTCCAATAAAGCCGATCGTGCAACGTACACAGATTTATGTCTGTACTGAACTGCAGGCCTTCGACCATTGGTATCAATAGTCAAGGGTTCAATTCCTCAGCCCTTTTAATTAAGTATTGTATTGGACTTTGCCGAAAAGTGAACGATTTTGATTTTCAGATACAGATTTTCAGATAGTTTTTTCAACAGTTTTCGAATGGTTCTAATAGCAAGTAAATAGGTTAAAGTGCAAATGTGTAGGTTATCAGCCACTTTCCGAGAAGTATAGGAACTCATGTCCTGCTGTTGATTGACATATGGTATTTCATTAAACAAAATACCCTTACATCCTTCATAATGGCGAATTTTCTTGTCAGTCAACAATGAAAAGATACACATAATTTTTGAAACAAAAAGTAAATTTCTTAAATGTTCGAAGATGCTCCAATCTTCATCTTCAGATGATAAACGAAAAAACTAGAAAAGCATTAACAGTCAACTGTTAACGAACTGTGACTGTTCAAGCTTTTCTAGTTTTTTTCGTTTATCTTCTCAAGATGAAGATCGGAGCATCTTGAAAATAGAAGAGATTTACTTTTTTTTGAAATCTTGAGTGGTGGTAAAAGAGTATCTGTGTTTTTCTGTGTTGACTGACAAGAAAATTCGCCATTATGAAGGGTGTATGGGCATTTTGTTTAATGAAATACCATATTATGTCAATCAACAGGGGAACATGAGTTCCTATACTTCTCGGACAGCGGCTAATAACTTATACATTTGCACTTTTAACTTGCTATTAGAACCACTAGAAAACTGTTAAAGAAAACTTTAAAAAATGTATCTGAAAATCAAATCCGTTCACTTTTCGGTGAAATCCATGAAAAAATACAGTACTTAATTAAAAGGGCTGAATCTCACAAATTTGTGTAAATCCACACACATCTCAAAACCAAGGAATTTTTTTTGCGGCCTATGTGGGCATAGTTGCTAATTCCAAAGCTTAGTCTGTACTTTTCTTTCCTTATTCATGTACAATAGGCCCAGTGTTTATATTTCTTCGATGTTTCAAACAATCAACTACAACGTAAACATTAAACTCTTAATAAAACTAAACAACACAAATAAACAATCGCGTAGAATCGTTCCAAAGTTTTATTATTATTTTCAGTCACTGATCACGCGGCTAAACAATGAATGTATCAACAAACACAGGATCATAATAATAATGCGAAGCAAAATATTTTCATTAGCTAATATTGATTACTATTCGTAGTGAACAGCAACGCATTAATGAAGTTACTGTGAAATTTATGCACCAAAGCATGTTTACGCGAGGTTGGGACTGGGTAACCGCTTACATAACACGTTGGTGGGGGGGGGGAGGGAGATTTCCAGAGGCTCCTCCTCCCAAGTAACATTCGACTGTTGGGCCAACATGGGCCAAGCATTGGCGACGTTGTTGGCATTGGCTTATACACATTGGCAATGTTTGCTGGCCATCAACAACAATAGACCAATGTGAACCTTCATTTCTCAGCCATCATGTCTGGACCACCATAGTATTTACACGAGCCACCAATACATTTGAACTTCCTGAATGGGCCAACGTATTTATTTGATTGGTCCGCCGTAATGTTGGTTCCTCTTTATTGGGTCAATGTAATAGCAACCTGCTTTACCAATGTGTTGGCAGCACTGTATTGGGCCAACGTAATAGTAACCTGCTAAACCAATGGGACAACGTAGTAGCAACCTACTAAGTCAACATGTTGGTACCATTCGTGTTCCATTCGTGTTCCATTCGTGGCACTTGGCGCGGCTAATAAGCGTCCCGCCAGTGTCGAATGGATGGTGTGCGTTTATGTATATGCACGTGTTAAATGCTGCCTATGGAAGTTTCCTTAAAAAATATATAAAAAAAGGCCGTGTCAGTATGGCTCAGTGGTAGGACCTCGGCCTTTGGTTTCAAAGATCGTGGGTTCGATTCCCCGTGCAGACAGTCTGACATATAAACCCAAAAGGTAACGTAATTAGGTCTGCATCTGTTTTAAGTTTTAACTCTTGTGTGAGCCTTAGGCTTTTTTCGCCAGTTGAGGATGTGGCCATAGCGACTAAGGCGCTATGCAAGTGATCTGGGGGCGAACTGGGTAGCCAGTTCGAATCCGGGTCATGCCACTCCGACGAAACGTAAGGGCATAAAGGTGGCTTACTGAACTATGTTATTTCTAGTGTATGTTTTTCGCTGTTGGCTTGTTTCCGAATTTCCGTAATATCAACATGTTGGTACCAATTTATTGGGTCGACGTAATAGTAACGTGCTAAACCAATGTGTTCGTAGCACTTTACTGAGCTAACGTAATAGTGACCACGCTAACCAATATGTTGGTAGCGCTTTATTTGGCCAACGTAATCGTAACCTGCTAAATCAACATGTTGGTACCACTTTATTGGAACAATGTATAATAGTAACCCGCTAATCCATAGTGTTTGCAGCACTTTATTGGGGAAACGTAACAGCAACCTGCCGTAACATAGGGCCTTAGGGCTTCGGGCAGATGACCAGGAGTGGTTACCGCTCGTTAAACCCTTTAAACCCATTGCACCTGCTAAATCAACATGTTGAGACAACTTGATTGGGTCAACGTAACATTTACCTGCAAAACCAATGTGTTGGTATACCACTTGATTGAGTCAGTGTAATAGTATCCTCCTAAACCAAGGTGTTGGTAGCACTTTATTGGGAAAACGTAGCTGCAACCTGCTAAATCAACGTGTTGGTGTTCAATTATCGGACCAATGTATTAGTTATCAGCTCCACCAATGTGGTGGCCATCATTCATATTTCACTCCGCAAGATGTTGACAGTCCTTCTTTGGGCCAAGGTATTTATTTATCTGTTCCACCAATATTTTGCTGCTCCTTCAATATGTCGGTCATACTTCGTTGGACCAACGTATTTCTTTACCTGCTATGCCAGTAAGTTGGCCGTCCTTCTCTGGGCCAATGTATTTCTATTTCTGCTTCACCAGTATGTTGGGCGTCCTTCGTTGGGCCAATGAGTTACTTTACGAAAGTGTTTTGCCGTTATTTGTTGGGCCAACGTATTTCATTTTATGATACACAAGTTTGTTCGCCGTCCGTCATTGGGACAACGTTTTTTTCTTAACAGCAACTAAAGTCTCGCAGTTACATCCATTTTGACAGCCATGTTTTACTTTTGGATCACTTACACAATAACTAAACACAAGAATTTCGTTAGGAGTACGTTACGTATGTCCGATACAACAATTTAATTACAGCATCACAAAAACACGTAATGGGTAGCGCCATTGTTTCGCGCGGAACAATCGAAGTTAATGCCGATAGATGGAGCTGTTGTGTTTCGACTCAGCCGACAGATGGAGCCGTTGTTCTGTGGGAAGCCCATTGAGATAGCTCTGTTGCTTGGCTGTGAGTAGCACAAGCGTCTGACGGCCTTAGCTGGCCACTACTATCGTGCTGTTCGTTTACGAGTAACTTAAAGAAAAAAAAACAATGAGGGGGGGGGGGATCGAACATGGACTTGTCTTCGAATCTACTCGAGCCGAATGACATCATTTGAGAATGAAGATTTTTTTTTCTATTTCGCAAGACGGCGTTACCGATTGATATTGGCCGTCCAAATTCCTGCACGAGTCCGAAGCCGCAACAAGCCGAATGCGTTTGTTGCAAGGAAGCACCTACACGAAAAAATATCTACTTTCTCAAATGAATTTATTTGGCTCGAGTAGATTCGAAGACAACTCCATGTCGACCCCCCCACCACCCTTTTTTCCCTTTAAGTAACTGGTAAGCGAACAGCACGACATTAATGGCCAGCTAAGGCCGTCAGACGCTTGAGCTACTCACAGCCAACACAGCTATCTCAGTGGGCCTCCCATAGAACAGCGGCTCCATCTGTCGGCTGAGTCGAAACAGAACAGCTCCATCTCTCGGCATTAATTTCAGTTGTTCTGCGTGAAATAATGGCGGTACCCTACGTGTTTTTGGTAATGCAGTAATTAAATTGTTGTATAGGACGTACGTAAAGTATTCTTACCGCAGTTCTTGTGTTTAGTTATTGTGTAAGTGATCCAAAAGTAAAACATGCATGTCAAAATGGATGTAATTTATCCTTTAAGCATTACATATGGACATGCCATAAATTGGAATTTTCTTTGGTGTAATTACAAAGTCTTATTTCTGTGTCCTGCACTATTCACTTTTATATTTTCATGAAACTTGAAACTTCGTAATATTTTTACGATGAAAATATCGAATCTCCCAGCATTTTATACACTGTCCAAGTTGAGATTTACAAGCAGTTTAGGTGGTATATTCCACAAAAATCGTAGCAATGCCACCAAAAATTGCTATGTGGTTCTCTTCTTCTGTATTATACGCGACAGAAGTTCGATGCACGTGTTGCTTTTACTACTGCTGAAAATGCTAAACGTTTGTGAAATGCTGCTTTTTTTTTTTTTTTTTTTTAGAAAACAGCTATCCTTAATCCTACATGCCCCGGTTTTGGGGTCAAATGTGCTACATAGCATCAAAAATGCCACGTACGGACACATTGTATGCGAACAGCTGTCGTAAACATGCCGATTCCGCAAGAAATCAGATGGTGGAAAGGAATCGGTGAAATTTTCATTTAAAAAAAATATACCTTTGCTAAGTAGGCCTAAATCCATTTGTGTTAACTGAACGAGGGTTCTTTAAAATGTAAGCACGACAGTGTGTCGGTGGTTTCGTCTTGGAAACGTGTAGGATGGGTTCAGATTTAATTAGGATAACACTAGGTCTATAATTTGCAATACGGAATGTTTATTAAGCAGTCTTGGACCTAAGAAGGTGAAAGTAGGCCCAGCATTTATTTAAAGAAAATTATTTGAACTTCTACAAGAAAAAAATCAGGGGAAAACGGCGAAAGTTGGGGGTCCACCCCCACCCACGTATGTTTACTGTCTGTGGTCCGTATCACGAAGTTAAGTGAACCCATTAATTTCAATGTGAATTGGGCGTGGGACTGAGCTTCCGACTCGTTCCGAAGGCCTTTTTCCATAGGACAAGACAACTCATTCATAAAAATTGGCCAACGCCTGCTGCGTTAGATGGTAGCTGCTTTCAGTTGGTGTCATTGTTGTTGGGTGTGTGACGCAGGCAATTTCGGGGTCGACCACTGACTAAATTGATTTACGTCACACACAGGATGGCCATTGTTTGGCTGCAGGGTATCGGAACACGTGGAGCTGATGAGTCAGAGACTGAATGCAAACCAAGTAGGGTGGAAGATACCGTATTTGGAAAGAGGATTGAGAAGGAGAAATTGTATCTTTAAGGGGACTGAAGAAATTAAAGAAGTAGGTGGTGGGTAGAGATTTTTTCTTGGCATGAGGTTTTTGGCTCCATAACTGGTCGCAGGCTGACTGGTTATCGATTAAAGAAGTGTTTAAAGGTTCTAATAAATCGATTGAGAGTTCGTTAAGGTAAACGCTTAAAACCAGTGGCGGACTAGACAGGGAGGGAAGGGATAGAGGGAAAGCCCTACTAGGTTCCCTGGGGGGCGTCGGACGAAAATCTAACTGGAAAATCGTGTAATCGGATAATGTCTAATATCTGCCTTAAATTAAAAAAAAAAATGGGGGAAATCATATATTACACATCTGCACGGTAGTGGAGTTGAGTCAATACCAATTTAAAAAAAAAGAGTGATATCATACCAAAAACCAAAACTGGTTCCAAGCTGCCAAGTTCCGAATGGTTCGGCCCTTCAAATGAGTGATATCAACACTCCAAAACATTCGCCAACTTAATCGCACCGAATAATACTTTGGACGTTAAATGAAAACTTGAACATTTGCGACCGAAAGTAGCAACGTTCTAGTTTTCATTTAACCTTCGAACTATTAAGCGGTACGATTAGCTTGGCGAATGTTTTGGTGTGTTGATATCACTCCTTTGAAGGGCCGAACCATTCGGAACTTGGCGGCTCCTTTTACCAGTTTTGGTTTTTGATATGATGAAAATCTAACTGGACAATAATATAGCTGCGGCTTCTGATTTTATACGTGTAGCCGCAGCGAGCGCGGCAGCAAGAGCGAGGCAGGGACATTAGACGATTTTCCATTTTACGAATTTCGTATTCCAATTATGCGATTTTCCAGTTACGATTACTCCTCGCCCCGGTCCCCTAGACTCAACTGACCCGTAACAGTCGAAGTTTGAAGTGATGAGTGTCGATTCAACGACATCAGTGCCTCAATTATGGAGGGAGGGGGGGGGGGGAGGAGGGCGGAGATTGGAAAGAGTGCAAGGCACCGTCACCTAGGAGGAAAGGGGGCTTATAATTAAAGGAGGCACACATTTTAACCTTACTACTATAAAATAGGCCACAAATGCCCCCAAAATTGCTTAGTTTTGGTGGGCCCTACATTTTACCCTTGCACATCCCCTTTGAAAGAAAGCCAGTTGCGACCTTGGATACCATTTGATTCAAAATATCTACTTGCAAATTTTTAGTAAAATAGTACTGGAGAGGGGCCCGAAAATATATCCCAAAGATGTTGGAAATAGTGGTGGTTTTTCACGCTACCCTGCCTATTCTCAAACTGGTGACTTTGGAAAGTCATCGAACGATTCAGGGTTGAAACCCTACCTCGTCAAAGTCTAGTTCGTAAACACACGGAGAATTTTTCAATATGTCTGCGTTACGTCATCAACTGAAAGAAGGCGGTTTTTGCGCTGAATCTACCGACTAAAGATGGCGGACCTGGAGTTGTTCTTCGCTAGGATTATTTTGAAAACCGTAATTACCAAATTGGGGGGGGGGGACGGTCGTTACAAAGACGGTACCCACTAATCTACAAGGCAGTAACAAGTCAGTCATATATAGAAATGTATGTATTCATTGGCCGGTATTTACGTTAACTGCTTATTAAATCGAGGACTTGTTAGTGAGAAATTGTGTAATAGTCGATACAGATTAATATGAGGGAGCAAAATGACATGATGAACGAAATAAAAACAACCTGTTTACGTGCGGTGATGATTCTAGTGATTCTCTGCTGCAGATCAATTTACTGTTTCGTGCAAAAAAGCGGTAAACAAGACGTTCAATACGTCTGATGTGGATGGATTTGTGTGTGCAACCAGTAATGTTCCTTTTTTTTCCGGAAAAAAGTCGTACTTATATTCCAACAATTTTTTCCTCCTTTTATTATTCCTAACCTTCGAATTCGCTCCCCCCTCCCTCCCCCTCCCCCTGGCCACCTCCTTCCCTCTCATCCAGCTATTGATTTCTTGATTATTTTAATTTGTTTTTATGCAAAACGTTTCACTTGGCAATTGGAAATAAAACAATTAAAAATAGAAGCAATTTCAATTGCTGTAATAATAACGGCAGAGCGTAGTAGTTTAAAAAAAGGGAAAGTAACGTCCTTTTCAACTGCTAAGATTTTCGCAGGATGAAGAAAACAATTCTGATAGGAAATAACTAAGATTCTTTACATGCCACAAACGACACGCGCACGAGTGCATTTCTAGTGGCCTTCTCTTCCCGAATGCACGGGGGTGGGGGTGGGTAGAAAGGCAAGGTCAAAATTGAACCCGGGAACCTTGTCAGTATGTTTGGTGTCAAAGGACGTGGGTTCAATTCCCGCTCAGGTAGTCTTACATTTAAGTTCAAAAGGTAACGTAAGTAGGTTTGCATCTGTTTTTATTTATCACTTTTCGAGGTTTTCCGTCCTGTTTATAATCTTTCGGTAGAGTATTTATAGGAAAAAAAATGAGCCTGGTAGGTGAAGTAATTTTTGTCGTGGGAACGGCAGTGATCAAAAATCACAAGTGGAACGTCTAGTAATCTCTAGCGGAGATTGGCAAATCTAGCATTACTATCCCTAACATGCTAAAATAAAAGGTTCCTTCAGCTCTAAATTCGCCTAACTCTGTCGAAACTTTGTAATGCAAACAAACGCCATGTACCCCCCCCCCCCCACCCCTCTCCTAACACTCCTAATCTCTTTCCAATTCTCTTTTTTTTTATTGAATAAAAAAAATTGAATAAGATGTCTTAATCCCTATTTAAAAAATAATAAGTGTCATGAATCTGAATTAAAGGGAACTTAAAGAAATTAATAAGGTTATAAATGTTGGTCATTGTCACTGCTGAATTGAAATTTGCTTCATGTTGTACTGGAGAGTTTTATCGATTTGTTTACATTTTTTAATTTAGTTTTACGATTGATACGACAGAAAGAGCAATTAATATAGCAGTTCCTTTGAACGATGCTCTGTTGATGAACTTTGCATATTTAGGAAACAACACGTACGTACATGCATTTCAATCAGGAATGGTGGTAAGTTAGAGTTGAACATTTCTACCAAAACTGTCGTTCATCACTTAATCACGTTGTTCAAGCGACATTGTTGGCTGTTCTGGCCGTGGGTGGGAATAAAAGCCACAGAATAAAAAGCATGGAAAAAAACAGCCAAAGGAGAAAAAGCCACGGAAAAGAAAGCCAAATTGTTTTGTTGACTTTTCTTAATTTTTTTTTCGTGTAGTTATTTTGTTGTACGTTAGGTTAAGTCATTGCCTTGGCTCGCATTTCACCAGGCAGGCAAAGGAAGTTTCACCAGAAAAGTATTATTTCTGCAGTTTTTCTCCGCTTTTTTTTTTGCCTTCGGCTTTTCCTCCGGGGAGCTTTTTTCCGTGACTTTTACTCCTCGGTTTTTTTTTCCCTACATTCATTCAGCCACCACTTTTTGTTATTTCTTTGACACCAAACCAAAAGAAGAAAAAAAAACAGGAAATAAAATAGGAAATAAAATTAAAATACTTGTTTCCCCCCACTTTCCTACTTTTCCACTCTAAAAATACGAATAATAATTTATTCAGTTCCAAGAAGCATATTATTTTAAATGCACTTTCATCGAACGGGGCTGCTGTAACTCGAGTACTACGCCAATAATGGCTGCTTTTAACTTTTGCTTCCCATTTTTTTTTTATCTTTCCTTTCTCAACGACGTCAACAACAAACCATTTTTCCCATCACTCCTTTTTTTTTTCTGCTCGCCAATTTTCTAACCGTTTCCACGTGACCACACTGATTACAATCCTTTTTCTATGTTGTTGTAGTTTGTTGTCATGCGAAGGCTTTTTACGTGGAAATCGAGTCTTAAAATAGATGCACTGCACTCAAAACTCCAACCCACCTAGCCTACCTGCATCAAGCCTGACCTACATAGAGCATACAACACTCCAAGTGGAGCAGCGCGGCGGCGGCTGCAGCAGCTTTGTTTTGGTTACTTCACCCTCCCCGAGGAAGGCGCGATAATGGAGTCGTCCTTTGCCTTTCCATTGCATGTGGCGCCCGAAACGATTCACAAATCAGTGCTGCTTGATACCGCATTCCCACCAAAGATGGCGCCCTGCCTAATCAATGCACGAGCGTTTGAGTTTACTTGGAAGAGTGAGAGAGAGGCAGTTGGCTTGCGTACAACTCTATGACGTCATATCAAAACAAGCGCACGTGAGCTCCGATTACGTGCGTGCGTGAGACGCGTCGCGGGTTATTGTATTGAAGCGAAAAATACGCATAAATATTCTGCGTGGCACGTCACGTCAAAAATTATTATATTTTTCTGACGTGCGGAGGGGGGGGGGTGAGCTAATGACGAGTTTCTTATGCGTCAAACGAAACTACAATGAAGGCATGTGCACGTCATAAATGATTAGAAGGGGCATGGACTCTCCCAAGCATGGCGACGCCAGTTGGGTAGGGGTAAGGCTGGGCATAATTTTAACCCTAATGGGTAGCCATTTTGGTAGTTAACGCGAATAAGCAGAAACGCTACGACTATCACAATCCGCCTCTCCCCCCCCCCCCCTACACACACACAAAGAAATAATAAATAAGTGAATAAACCCATAAACATTCAAGCTATAATATTTGAAAAAAGATAAGGGTTGATAGTTCTACATCTTTTGCGCCGAACCATACGCGAGGGTTGGCAGACGGGGAAAGCAGTCATTGTGACAGTCAATCAAAATGAAACAAATTAATGCCACGCCACACGTGGTGACATCTCGCGTCGATACCAAACTACACCAACGTACAGTCGGGAAGGCAGCCTACGAGCCAGGCAGCTTCAATGTGTTTATCAATACAAATGTGATTACGGTTTTTATTCCTACTTATTATACCTACAGCAAATTTGTTAAAAGCACTTCGGCACCAAATGTGTCAGCCTAAAAGTTGTCAGTTTTCACGTGGGCGTGTGGTGAGTGTGTATGGTACGGAACGACATCTACCGAGAAAGCCAAGCACCAAACTCTTGTCCGCCTCCGTTGGTGAATGTGCCGTGTGGGTCCAAACTGACCATTATTTGAAGCTTCCCCAAGCCGGTATAGTCCAACCCTACTCGGCTACCCCCTTTCTGTATATAATTGGTTTATGCCAAACAACATCCGATCATGATAGGTAGTCATTATAACAACCAATCCAAACGCAGAGAAAAAAATTAATAAGGCGATGGGGCGAACATTTCATTCATTGCGTGGTAGCAATGGAAAATGGCGAGCATGTTCGCCTTTTCACGGTAGCAATACAAAATAGGAAGCGGTGTGAAGGGTAGCATAATAACAATCACTAACAAACGAAGTGTTGCGACATGTATTGTTGACGGAAAACCATGGATGGCAACAGAAACAAATGTCAATGCGACAACAAACGAGGCTATGTGAAAACGTGATTTTTTTGTCTGCGGTTTGTGGCCAAAACAAAAGTAACTTTTTTTCTGACGAGGAAACTAAAAGTCACTTTTTTCTGACGAGGAAACTATAGTCACTTTTCCCTGACGAGGAAACTAAAAGTCACTCTTTTTCTGTCGATGTAACTAAAAATCACTGTTTTCTGACGAGGAAACTAAAAGTCACTTTATTCTGATAAGGAAACTAAAATTAGCTCTTTTTACTTAAAGGGCTACTTTAAGTCAGTTTTGGTCACTGTCGGTCACTTTTTATTTAAAAAAAAATCAGTCCATCCAGCGACAAAAATCGTGTGTTGTGAAGGTTCTGCCGGAGTCATGAAAAGTGAATGGAGCGTTTGTCTCCAAACCAAGGATAGCGAGATCGATTCACATTTCTATCCAAAGTACGTAAAAAAAAATATTCTTTACGGCTTTCCTCCAACTTTCCAAGAAGCGAAATTGTCACTTGTGTTGTTAGTAAAACGTAAAAATGGATCGTTTGCAACGATTTGTGTGCGTTTGTTTACCATAAAAATTCTTGACTAAAAGCTCTGACAAGTATTCACACGTGTAAAAAGATCAGAAATATTGATTAGCCACGAATCCCTTAACTCACCGACATCTCGGCTGCAATTTATTTGTTTAATTTAAAGATTAAAAGAAGCTTCGTGAGCTTTTGAAGCATAAAAAGTGCCATAAACCCGATGGCATCTGCAACTTTCTCAGCAGCTCCACTGTTGAAAGGTTATCTGAGAACTTGCTTTAATTCGAGTTTTAATTACTGTTGTATAAAGTAACACGTGAAAAGGAGTCAGAACTAGCGATTTATCTTGTACGGTAGTCCTAAATGCGAGAATTTCTAAAACGATGTAAAAAAGTCATGTTTGTTTACTTTATTAAAAAGAACCGTGAGGGTCGCTACTTCAAAATTTTAAATTAATTTTCGCCAGGGCGAACGCTTTTTGAAAAATCACTGTCAACAGTTTAACGTTGTGTGCTAATTTTCGACAGACGTATAAACTTAAAGGTACATTCCTCCCGGTTAGCTTTCCTGTATAGCTAAATTTTGCAATATTACTTCAGAGTCGTGTAAATGTCACTTGCAAAGGCATTCATTTTCCAACTTTTACTCTGACAAACGGGATTGCTACTTTCATTCAAACCTGTGTACGTGTTGCAAAGGCTCATTTCGCGCTGGATGCCCGAATAAAAGTGAGAAGGAAGGTCCTTTTACGGATGTAAACAGTGTCACCAAAGCCAGCTGTCTTCTTTAGGCTCTTCACTTTTTTTTCACCCCGGTCTACAAGACCTACTGAGAGCTAGTGAAAAGCAAAGTATATCAGCGCTCCCTGCAAATCCCCTAGAAATCAGTGGTACAACACGCGACGTTTAAATCTAGGAAAGGAATGTACGGATATAAACACAGTTGAGACTGAACAAAGTTAAAGAGCCTTTAGAAGACAGATGGCGTTGCGACTGTTTACATGTTTATGTGTGTTGTTAATGTCTGTAGAAAATTAGCACGCATCGTTAAACAATGGATAATGATTTTTGAAAAAAGCTTATGCCCTGGAAAACGAATTTTTTTAGAACAAAATATGGAAAACACAGCCTAAATGATAAAAGAAGAGGGGTCGAGGAACTGACACAACCGAAGAACGGTGAAAAATGCACAAATGATTTGGCTGGTGCACAATTTAATTTTAACATTGCCTAAACGGCCACTCTCAGAAACTGCGTAAACATGTCGTAAATTTAAGGAATTTTAGTTTTTGTTTAAAAGTGAGTTCACTTAATATCGAAAATGAGCCAAATGGCGTTTCAAAATGTGGCCCATAACTACTACTCAGACTTAAGGAAGGTTTACAATTAAGTAACACTTTTTTCTAGCTTTATGCCCAAAGCATCTACCATTGTAACACTTGGCATAACTCCCCACCTGAAAATACGTAACATTTTCTTGCCCTTGTACCCCCACCCCCTCCAATTGTTTAGATTTGTTGGATGAATTAGTTTTTATAAGGTATACTTAGTAGCAAGGGAAAAATCGTAAGTCATGCGCGAATATATGCACAAGAATAACGTAGTACAGTAAGCCATCTTTATGTATTTCATTACGTTTCCTTCAAGTGACGTGACCCGGATTCGAACCAGCAAACCGTTCCATCTCCAGATCACTACCATACTGCCTTTACCAATATGTCGGACTAGTGGCCATATCGGTAAAGGAAGTATGGCAGTGATGGCAGGTATGGTGGTAAACCGGTATGGTGGTTCGAATCCGGGGCATGTCACTTGAATGGAATGTAAGTGCATAACGGTGGCTTACTGTACTAAGTTGTTCTAGTATATTCGCTTGGCTTATTTCAAATTTTCCTTTATATTATTTACTGTGATGTATGGTTATTTAATAGGCGTAAAGAACAGTGTATTTAAAAAAAAATCAAGTTGTAAACAGAAGATAGAAAAATAAGAATTAAATAAAAAATATGTCAGTAAAGAATAGTGTGTTGCGAACACATCGCCATACTCCCCCCCCCCCCCTCAACATCATAACAGAAGGTATTTTACCAATCTCCCTTCCCCCTCCAGGTGTTACGTAATTTGTGAACGCTCCCGTACGTACAGAAAACACAATTATTTGCACCCTTATGGATACGGTACCGTCATGGCCACCGTGAGCTTCAAATGAGCAAATATTAAAACTAAATTTAAAACCAGTAAAAATAGTCGTATTTGCCTTTTTTTGCGCCAATGAGCACTTGCCGTGTAGTGTTGAAAGTTGACGACCCTTGAAGCACCTCAAAATATGACTCAATGCAGAGTGACGAAATTTTGTGTGTGTTTTAGTGGTGCCTTCAGGCAACTTTTCCACACCCAGCCTATCTGGAATTCCAACAAACAAAAAAAAGAAGCCGATTTCACTCCAGCCTAATGATTACATCACTGGTATTGCGGTTAATCCTTTCTCCTATTTTTTTTTTTCTCTTCTTCGTCTTACATTTGCGTATAAATTACGATTGCAAAAAGTGTTGAGTAGCCATTCCTGCGGAGTTTCGCCGCGTTGTTTTACAGTGCAACACAGGAAAGGCCGAAGACTGTTTCTTTATTGTGAACAGCAGGTGGGTGGGATCTCTTAAAAGTCTGGGGTTGGGTCCAGTAGTGATAATTTGTGTTCCAACTTCTAGCTGATCTGTGACCGCTCTTCCCCCCCCCCCCCCCACCTCCCACCTTAAAATTTTATCGTGGATCCGGCATTGGAAAATTGAAAAATGAAACTGTATGTGAGGGTTGCCTCACTGTAGGAAATCCATGTATACTCTGGTCAAAAAATCCCTAGAAATTCTTAGAAAACCTTATAAGTCCTTATCCTGGAAATTTTAACAATTCTGGAAATCCTTAGTGAATAATCCAAGGGAAATCATTTGAAATCCCCGGAAATTCCTAGAAATCATTGGAAATTCCTGGAAATCTTGGAAATCATATAATCTTACCGTACAACATTATCTGAAATGAGCAAAACCTCCCCTCGAAGCCAACAATGCATTACATTGCATTAATCCAAAGCATTTATTTATCAGTCTCAAAGGGAAAAAAAAGTACTAGATTTATATTTTAACCTTCACTTAAATACGATAAAACTTTTTAAAAACGCAATCTTATTAATCCTATTTAAATCTCGAATGACATTGAAATCTATAAATCGTCACTTGACACCGTAGGGTTTTGAAAATCTCGGCGAAATCTTTTTGAACGTTTCTAAAACCACAAATTAATTTAAATCATTCCTGTGACATTTAAGAGTCCGGCCTACATAAAACTTAGACTTCATAATAAATAGCAGTTTGATTACGACCTTCGCCTTTAGATTTCCGTTCTAAATTTAACTAAAGAACTAAAAAAAAAAAAAAAAAAAACACACGGAATGTAAAGTTAAGATTATGTCAGCAGAACGACTTCTGTCAGCTGTTAATAACAGTAGGTATGTGGGCCTTGTATTTTTTTTGTACACTTGCTTGTGGAGGACTTTGACCTCGCACACATAATCTTCGCAAACTGGGGCGCCCCCCCCCCCCACTTCATTTCTTTTTTCACATCATTCCGTGCAATGACGTCACAATATCCTTCTTCCTTCCTGTTCCTATGTTTGTACCTAAATACGGTTCCAACAGCCTTGGTGCTCCCCTTCCCCTCCCCGACTCTTGGGTGTGTTTATATTTGGACACGGTAAGCTCAGAGCTGCGTAATACATTTTGCTGCCGACTCATTCCACCCCCACAGAAGGAAAAAAAGACTTTTTTTTTTTATTGTTATTCCCGTAGCGGCCCACGGGTTGAAATGAACGACAGTTGCAGTCGAAGCACGAGCGTTTGAGTGTGAGAGAGAAGGTGTCTTCTTCCGTTGCCAAGTTTGTCCATAATGCGGTCATCGACAAATAAGGTAACGTCAGCTTAAGGAGCGTTGGAAAACTACTGTTACGGCATCTTTCCCATTCTTCTTTTTTGCCTGTTTTGAACTGGATGCGTTACCGTTCGTGGGAGATGCTGGTGCTAACCTGGCCTAAAAGTAAACAATAAAAATTAATTAAAAAAAAAAGATGTTACTAGAAAATGAACTTGCTCAGCGTGAAACGCGAAGTGACAGCGCTTTTTTAAGCAGATGGAAGCCAAAAAGGTGCACAAACAATACCAGCAGTACCTCGACATTTCTGACCAAATCTGGTCATTATCGAGCGTCACAAAAGAAATTTTCACAAGGTGAAGTCCTAAAATCATCTTACAGCAAAAAAGGAACACCCTGAATTCCAGTCGAAACTGGAATATACCAAAAATTTAAAAACAAAAACTACAATAGGTTTATTTCGGAGGCGGCCCGCAGTTCTGTACGTAAGAAAACATCGTTAAAGTTCATGCTGTGAGGCTAGACGAAAGACAATTTAAATTCATTGAATACAACGCTCATTTTCACATTTTCACTCACAAAGTCTGGTAAATTTTCGACAACTCCCTGTTGTGATCGTCGGGCATCGAAAGATGTTTGTATTCAGCCAGAATGAACAGCTGACGATGTGATCAGACTATAACCAGGTCTTTGGAAGCCTGATGATGCAACAGGGAGTTGTCGAAAATTTGCCGGACAGTGTGTGTCTCTTGGACGTGAAAATGAGCGTTATTTTGATTGAATTTAAATTGGTTCTGTAAGAACATAAATTGGTTCTCTGCTGGCAAACATCATAAACATATGCAATGACATACGGTGCAAGGAAAAAACAATAACATAGTGTTTAAAACATCGAGACATTTTGACAGCAAAAGTAACTAAAAAGATGGTTAGGCACTTAGCCTACACTTGCAACTGATAATGCTATGAAAAATGAGCAAAAGAAAAAATAACGATTATTTTAGTTTATTTTCTTGAGGGGGAAGGGGCGGGATTTGTGTCCTACGCGTCTCACGCGATGATTAACTCTTGTTGGTTGGGGAAACGTCCTGATTGGCACTTGATAAAGGCTCGATCTGGGATCCCTCCTGGTTCGTATCGCTTTGAACAAGATCGCTTTGGTCTCCTGAATCCAGTGTCAGGTCTCGGTGTCGTCTTCGAAGTCGAGATGAGACCGACCCCAAGGGTCTGTAATAATTTTTGCATAATAAAATATCGCTAAGCTAGATGACTTTCGAATTAGATGATGACCCCCGTGGTGTCACCGTGCCGAAATCGTATAGGTTTCTCTACCTGGGAAATACAGAAAATGAACCACTGTATTACGCTCGGCCCAGTAATTTATCTTCACAACTCAATAAATGCCAATATACTTAAAATACTGGTCTTTCAATCAAGTCTTTCAATTGAATTCATCACTGATACCCAAATTCATCAACTACAAAATATCCATGGCTTTTTTAAAAAATGTCATTTAATGACACGATTACAGTGAGATATAGAGGAAAGTAATAACTGGTATACAGAGTGTAAATCTATATAACTAATCTCATAGTTTTTTGGGGGGTTTGTTTGTGTGTCCGCAGTGGGAATCTCTATAATTCTTATTGTACTGATGTCCGAGTGGGAATCTAGATCATCTTTATTGTATTGAAGTCTTAGGGCGACTGGGCGATAGGCAACTGCTAACGGTGCTGTTAAATTTGTAAGGACCTTCAACAATAATTGGCAGACGTAATGACGTCACAGTATTTTCATGCAAAGGGGAGGGCGATTGCTAACCTTTGTGGTTAATTTTGATGACCGTTTGTAAGAATCTTCAACAATAATAAGCATACGCAGTAATGTTACAAACGGGAAATCACAACAATGCTCAACCGGCCATATACGGGGAGGAGGAGGAGGGGGGGGGGCTGCCCTGGTAGTAAAATAGGGCAGCCCCTCGCATCTTGCCGGATTTATAGAGCACTAGCGGAGTCGCTCGCTCATTCCGCGTCGTCTCGCTACGCTCAAGGAGCTTTCATGCTGCAACTCTTGTGCTGCTGACCGGCATTCCACGTCTAAAACGATCAAGCAAACGGTCAGAGTGCAGTACGCGTTTTTCGTAAGGCTCCACTGCATAAACAAATGATAACCATAAATCATTTCAACAGTCTGGTCAACCGCGAGCTACGTACGCGTCGATACATGCTTTCAGTAATTTCTTTGATTCCAAGACATCGCATTCCTAAGCGCCCCTGAATTTCACCTATACATAATTCAAAACACACGATTTGTTTGTTTGCACATTTGCACGTCTTCTTCTCCAGAAGTAATCTCCTATGAAAGGTGAGAGATGAAAGATTGATAGAGAGCATAGTAAAACAAATTTTAAGATGTCTATGTGGTGTGTTGAAAAATACGTCGTCCTTTTAAGTTATTTTTGGCGTGCATCCTTTTCCAGTTCATCTCGCTTCGCTCGAGGATGTTTTTATGAACAAACTATGACGTCATGAACGGACTATGACGTCATGAATAAACATCATGACGGCTTAAAAAACTATGACGCTATTTTTTCAGGGTTTTCGCGTTTTTGAGGGTCATAATATCAAGTTACAGCGATGAAAATAGGCCTATACTGAGCGCAATTTAATTATCTTTCGTTTGGTCCTACTCCCACGTTTGTAGGTGCTTTGGTTCCAGAGGAGTAGACGTACAAACACACACACATATGCACATCATATCATACGTCCAATGATGTAGATTGTTGTGATTTACCGTTTGCATGAAAATACTGTGACGTCACTACATCTCCCAATTATTGCTGAAAGTCCTTACAAATTAAACACCACCGTGACCAGTTGCCCATCGCCTAAGCCTCTGGGATTCTCACTACGGACTTATATAGAGAAAAGATTACCGAGATTTCCGACTGCGGACTTCAATAGAATAGAGATCATCGAGATTCCCACTGCGGAACTCACAACCAAAAAAATAAACAAAAACAAAACAAAAAAGCTACGATCTTAGTTAGAAAGATTCAGCAGTTTTTATTCCCAGATGCTAATTTCTACGAAATATTACATAAGATGAGCTGCCGGCAAGCAGTGGACTTTAAATTAAATAATCATCCTTGATCACATCCGTTACAGTACATAATTACATAAACACGTAGGATTATGGAAGCTTAATGGTTAGTTGGCCTTCCAATTAATATTTACGACTTCGCGATCAATATTCACGCAAATTATCAATACACAAATCTAATGAATCGATTTAATAGATAATCTGCGGTTGTGCAGGCGACTGTAATGAAACAACTGATTAAGACCAGGAGTCAATCAGACGCGTAGTGTCCCCGTGCACGAAAAATAAAAAGCTGCGGAAAAAAAGCCAAAAAAAAAAAGCCTGGAAAAAACAGCTGCCGCCTAAAAAAAAATCACGAAAAAAAGCCGATGGAAAAAAAGCTGAATTGTTTTTTCGACTTTTTCGTCCCCCCTCCCTCCTGTTGTGGTTTTTGTTATAGGTTAGGTTAAATGGCCTTGACTCAAATTTCACCAGGCAGGCAAAAGAAGTTTCGCCAGTAAACATATTTTTTTCTGCATATCCCCGCCGCGGCTATGTTTCCTTCGTCTTTAGTTTTCCACGGTTTTTTCCCCTACGGCTGTTTTTTTCCCCCTAGATTCTGTATCCCAAACCTGTGACTGTCATCAAGCACAGTAGTTCGTTTTAATAGCACAAAACCTATTAAATAGACACATGACCGCTGGAAGTTAATTAAATGGTTCTGAAGAGTGATGGGTTATTTTCTTAGCGCACGAAACGTGTTTTAAATGCATAGTCTAAAAAAATTCCGATCAACCCTTTCACCAAACACTTCCTGGAGCCGTCGACCATGTCAGCCGAGCTCCATTCACGTGATCGCATAGACACGAATCTCAGATCCATTGAGAGGCGTGTCACAAGTACAACTAAAAACATGAACCTAAAGAAAGACTTTAATCCAACGTGAAACTGTTGCACTCTGAACGGGTTCAGCATTAAAACATAGACAATGTAGGCTAATCTACAACAGAATGAGGTTGGAGTTTTTTGTTTGATAAAAAAAAAAGCCATCGCCGGCGTCTAAAAAAAGTGAATAACATTTTTTTATTAAATACTGCGTGCCAACGCCTACTTTTTTTATTATCACTACCGAGAACCATTTAATTAGCATTTAGCAGCCTAAACAAACTGCTGCACACTGGAAGTACCGAAATTCCCACCAATGCAAAATAAACTGCCCTGAGTGGACGTAGATTGTTAGCAACAGCTTGCCCATTACAAATTAAGCTATGTCGAGTGTGATTATGAAATCCCAACTGACCTTGAAAATCACTTTAAGTTTCATCGAAAATGTACCATGTAAATTACACAAGCTACGGTTATAAGACAGTTGCTACGGGTCATGAGTCCACGCACGAACAAGACAAACAAAAATCTCAGCCACTTTGGACAAAAAAAAAAACGGGAGCGCGCGCGTCACTAAAACCCAAGCGCATGACGCCTTTTTATAAGTTCACAAAATCGAGCCGAGACGGTGAAAATGCGATAACTTCGCCAATTTTTGACCGATTTTGACGTTCCAATACACCAAATTCATCGTCTCAACGAGAGCTTTCCGGTGGTGCACATTAAGAGCCACTAGCTCAAACCATTTTAAAGTTATGTCCTAAAATTTGAAAACTACTTGTAGACATTGCCCCGCACAGTCCGTAAAGCAGCATCTTAGTTATTATTACACTAACAAATTTTTTTTTTTTTTTTTTTTTATTATTATTAAAGAAAGACACTTGAAAAATAAGTATGTTCACGAAATACTCGAACTAGGTGCGATACTCGATTCTGCGATCTGTTGCAAATTCGGCTTGTTCGACTCGAATTAAAATATTATTCTACTCGCACACCCGTATAGCATCCGCTTACAAAAGTTGGCCATCGCGCCACGTTGTGTGATGGTGATGATGATCGTGTCGTCGTCCAGATAACGAATGTAGAGATCAGTGAATAACTTTTCCACTTCGCGATTTTGCTTATGGATCTAGCGAAGAAATTCTATGGCACCGTATAAAGTCAATTTCAATATTACGCATAACGCAACAGCAATCGCGTTTTACAGTTGTTCAGTTCGACGTTATTTACTTACAATGCTTTGTTTCGCTACCGACAGACTACGTGAAACAAAGTAAAAAAACAAAATAAACAAGCGGCTACAGCGACTACCTAGTCGCATCCGGTCTTCTGTAGAGTTCTGCCACTACCAATAGTAAGGCACACTTCTCTATCACGCATTGCAACAGGTATCTCTATTATATAATCTAAAAACAGTTACCATCAGGATTGCCCGTTAAAAATGTGTTAGCTTTTAAGCTTATTTTACGTTTTAGGCATAATTGTCAGCGTTTAGGCTTAATTTACAACTTTAATTTCGTAAGTAACAACTAACGGAGATTTGGATTGTATACAGTAAGCCTATTCATTTTTGCAACACGGTATGCTTCCGCGCACACAGTTACAGTGTTAAGGCCTCTCCAGACAGAAGGAAATTTCATGCGAAGCGATGCGTAATTACGTGCCTACAAGGTCAAAATTGGTGCAATCTTGTGGTTGGTGTTGCGTTAAGGACGAATATTGAAGTCTTTTTTACACCATACTACGTCGCCGTGCAGCCGCGAGCAGCCAGTCTGGTTTGGGCTTTACAACGTAATGCGCAGCGTATCGTATATCAGTGGTAGTAGGGAAGGGACAGGAGAAACGCTGCAGCAGCGACTCGTAGCAACTATTGACGTTGCCATGGTAACGTGACTTTAGACCTAATTTTCATTTTTTAGGACTAATTTTTTGAACGGCAGTTTTAGTTTCGTAAGTAGCAGATAGGCCTAATGGAGAATTTGGTTCGATCGTAAGCCTATTCATTCATGCAACAATGCGACAAGACTCTTTTAAACGAAGCTAAAATGTTTTTGTTTTTACGGCTGCGTTAACACAAATCTTTAGGATTTCAATTAGACGATGAAATGTTATTATTTAATTTAGTTACATCGAAGAAGTCTATTAGCTATAAAGAGGCAAATATGTTTTAATTTGCCGTGTTATTTAACTAACTTTTGACACTGAATCGAACGTTGTAAACAGCGGTCGTCAATTTCTGGTACCATTGCGAAGTTGAAAAAAGCAACGGACGGACAAAGTCGTTGCAATAGTCTTCTCAGCCGGTACCCTGTACAGAAGACTAAAACCGCCGCCCCCATGGTCAGTTTCGTTGTGAAACTCGCGCTAAACAAGGTTTTTTTCTCTTGCCCTTTCCGAGGAGTGAATATAACAACGTCGACGCCCGCAGGAACGCGCCATTGTTGTATCTCTCCGAGGAAAGTGGCAACAAGGAACGAATGGTGCTGACTTACATTCTTTTACTCAAATACATCGATAATGTGAGAAAAAATGTCATTGTAGACAGCGTTGTTATTCCTTGTTGTTGAAGGAGTATTCGTCTTTGAGTTTTCCTTGTTTGAACCGTGGTGGGTGATGGTGTAAGTGTCCTATTCCAAATATTTTCAAAAAATATTTGGGTTTTTACCCGATTTTAGAGCCAATTTTGCAGAAGCAGTGGTGAGGGAGCCCCATCTACAGTGCTAGTGGCCCCGAGCACTACGAGCAACAACCATTTTCCATAATACCCCGTATTGAAAATTCGTTTAGGGTTTTTTTTTTCCATCGGTAAAATAAAAACCTCTGTTATTGTTTTAAACAACGCAGTCACTTCTTTTATTATCCATACACAAAGTCTCGTGTGTGGTAGCAGAGCCATCTAGACGCACTCGTAAAGATCTGTGTTGAATTCGTTTACATTTTGCACTTATTTAGCTAACTTTAAATCGAAACATTGTTACAGTGCTGGATTTATTCCTACAATGCTGGATTCGTTCGAAGAGCACTGGGCAGAAATCCTTTATGCAAACATGTCATTAAAAATAACAACAAAGATTTCATCATGTTCATCACAAGGTTATTTCGGACGGAGAGGGCAAAGGCTCGGCGGGAAATGGCTGTCGAAAGATATTGGCAGTGTTTGGGGACCAGGTGGGAGGGGGGGGGGGGATATCCAGATATGGTTATTCGTCCGATATGTCTCTTCACTTTTGATTGAGCTCATAGTCCGTTGTCTCATAAGCAAGGATTGATGCCCTTTAGAGATGCTCATTCAACAATCGTTAGCATTGCATGCCTGTATTTGCGTGCTCATCTTCGATTATAGAACGAATGCCTCCCCAATAAAAGCCTAAAAGTAAATTAATTACGATTGGCGACGAAAGAGGAGAAAAAACCACTCGCCATATCGGTTGCTGCTGGATCCTTAATTAAATTAGGGATGCTTAATGAGGTAGGATGATTTCCGTTTGGATCAAATTTAGGGGAGGGGGGGGGGG
>JAHWFP010116409.1:0-18058 GCA_023313725.1 Lithobius niger | reverse complement strand
GGGTAAGCTGGATTTGTTGCAGCTTTTACTTCCAGGTAAATTAAGAGAAAGCAGCAAGAAATGGTGTTGCTCCTCCTTTTCCACGCAATCAACGTATTTCTGGTATCCTGGTGACCAAATCTCGGCGCAATATTCCACAACAATTGGTCGAAAAAAGATGCTAATAATTTTATGCATGACACAATTGTTCCGGGGGGGGGGGGGGCAGGCTTAAAGGCGCCTTTTCACTTTTTCAACTCCTAGATGCAGCGTCGTAGAATCGTTGAGCAGCAATATAGAAAATAGCGGTCAATAAAAAATGGAACAACACTAGTCGCAGCAGCGCCGCTATTTTAATAACTAAAACGAGATCACGTGACCCACATTAGCCTATTGGATGACGGTGAATCTGGAACGTGAATGCTGTGTTTAGAATATGGGCAACGCGATCGAAATGGTAAACAGGAGCCATTAATGGCGGGTCGACAACTAGGTCATTAGCGCCAACCTCAGTCACAGTGCAGTAGTTCGTATTGCGCCTCCTCTAAAGGGAGGGTGGAGGCGAGATGTATGAGGACTCTCTGAAACCCAAACACAATTCTTGTGGGTTGCATGTCACTTTACGTATGTTATTTCTATGTAAATTGTACCAAAATAAAACAAAAACAAACTCTGTTGGTCTTCAAGTCAGGAGGACGTCAGTTCGCGCACCACC
The DNA here is from genome assembly GCA_023313725.1 of Lithobius niger. Taxonomy (NCBI): domain Eukaryota; kingdom Metazoa; phylum Arthropoda; class Chilopoda; order Lithobiomorpha; family Lithobiidae; genus Lithobius; species Lithobius niger. Next base: position 17,364 of record JAHWFP010116409.1, on the reverse strand, counting down.
AGTAATGCACAGTAATAATATAAGTCGCCTCTATACAGAGCATTGATTTTCTAATCACTCCGTGCCCAAGAAAAAAATTATATCGCATACCCTACTGGGCGGCGGTCATCAAACTTTAAAAGTACCTGATCGCACAATCTTTACTGAACGTTAGAATACACATTATTAAATCGAAACGACAGTTTTTTACGAGCTTACCAAAGAAGAGCGTTGGTGACCTCATTACTTCAAAACAAAAACAGTGGCGTGCTTTTAAGATGCATGTCCGATTGTAACGGTACTATTCGTCTGATGACACGAATCTAGGGAAAAAAAGCCGAGGAAAAAAAAGCCGCGGAAAAAAAAGCCGTGTAAAAAAATCAGCTTTTTTTTCCAGGCTTTTTTTTCCGCGGCTTTTTTTTCCCAGGCTTTTTTTTCCGGTCACGGATGACACGATATAACAAACGTTGCGATTTTCAGTCGCATTGTCAATTGTATTTTAGTAGCTTTAATGTACACTTTTGGACATAAAAAAATGATGGTTTTCGTTATACTGGGGCTTCAAACAATGCCATTCAACAATGCCACTCTTTGGCATCAACAATGGAGACTTCCTTCCGCCTTCAGTGACGTACGTTCTTATTTTCAACAATGAAAAAATTTGCATTGTTGTCGAGCTACTTGAAGCTCGATACAGTGCGATCATTTTGTATGCCCAAAAGTGTACTTCATTTAATTAATAGATTTAATTTATTGAGTTTAGGTAGCCAACGTGCCATACGATCATTGATACACAATAACCTTTAAAACACTTTAAACAATTGGAGAGGTGCGGCTTACATTTGATAAGTGTTCGTTCGTTTGTTAGTCGAGTTGTGTGTCGATTCATCCGCAAAATCAACAACAAATGAGACGCAAGAATGAGTAAAATAGCGCGAAATGGGAGCAATGACGTCAGACGCATTTCAGATCTAGCAAACTCTCACACGCTTTCTCGCGCTACTGTACTATTGAGATTCTCGACCCTACCAAACCTACGTACAATGCAAGGTCCCTAGTTCTAATCCCGCTAGCGTAAGTACATGTAGTGGAGTGCCAACGTTCTACTCCCTAGCGGTGAGGGGAAAAATAGTCCAGACATTACCTCTATCCGTTAGCCAATCAAATTAAACCAAATTAGCATTTCATTGTCAAGAAAATCTAATCACACAACGGAAGACAATTCGCCGGAATTCATGAATTCATGAATGTAAAATCTGCCGTCGGGGACTTATTTATAACCACCAAAAATTGCTTTCACTAAAACCCGGTTGACACAACAACACTTGTTTGCAGTAGGTTACTAGGTTAAAATGTCATCCATGCCAACACGAAGCCATTTATTTACACTTTAAATATAAAAAAAAAAAAACCCAACGACGTTCTTTCTTCCAACGCAATTAGACCAAACGTTTGTTTACTTAATCGATTAGAAACGTTTTCAAATTAGACACTCTTGTCAAAGGTATTAATGTGACCATTTAGGTAACACCGATGTTGACACTTAACACCCTTGCAATTCTTTCCCTCCGCCTTCTTTATGTGAGGTAATAATACACATTTAAATTAGAACCTAACAACAGTATGTGTCCAACGTTCAGTTCTTTGCGGGTATAAGAGGTAATGGGGGGAGGTTAGGTGCGGGAGAGACGCTCGTTTGGAAACGGCAGTGGTTCAGCGTTCCGTGTCAAGGCCAATGCCGTCCCTTTCTAAATATGGCGACTGGAGGGGAGGGTTGGGGGACGCAAAGGAGGGTGTTGTGGGGGTAGGGGTGTCCAGCGCGCCAAGCCAGTGGCTGCGCCGGTGGTTCAACCCGTTGCGCTCAAAGTCAAGGTCGGACATTTGCAGCCATGCACGGTGCCGGCAGATGCCTTGCGTCACAATTTATTGTGGACATGCAAAAGTAAAATGAAGTCAGCAGCAGTTGAGGGGCCGCCGAAGGGGGGAACGTTTGGAACGACCGGCCCCTACAGGCAAATAGAGGCGCCGAAACCGGGGATTACCGCGTAATAATACTGCATACCTCAGGAAGGGAAAGGGAGGGGAGGGTTGGGAGGGTTGAATGTAGGACAATTGAAAGAAAAAAAATATGATTGAGCTGAAAATGATGGTGGGAATGTACAGTAGCGAGTTGGTACGGATTTGAGCACAGGAACGTGGAAAACGAATCGGTGGTCTTTGCAAATGCAGCAATATTTGCATTTTCGGGCAGAAATTATGACCCGATTCCTTCAGCGCTTTGACGGCTCGTTACCGTAGCCTTAATGTCAGGCCAGTTGGCAGGGAAGGGGGGGGGGGGGGGCGCTTGGGTCGTGTGACCCCCTCAGAAAAAAATGATTCCAAAGGCCCAAAAAAATAGTTGAAAAATACAGTAACAACCGAAAAAATATTAAGCCTCCCCACCCAAAAGCTAAACAAACGAAACGTTAGAACCAGTGTCGGACTGGGTAGGAAAGGGCGCATGTGCCCTTTACAGAAATGATGGAGGAGGGGTGCCATGCCATGAGTTTTACCAGGAACTCAAGTCTGATTAAGCAATGACGTCACCATCCACAGCTCTCAAAAGCATTCGGGGAAGCGCCCCAGGAGCGTTTGCTTACGTTGATATTAGCACGGCCGGTAGGCAGTGCTTATTAAGAGTTCGTTTACGCACGAGAATTTTCAAAAACTGGACGGGAGGCGGAGGAGCGGCTAACAGTACGAAAATGTTACATGTAACAATGTGCAATAAAGACGTGAGGCGCACAAGATCGGGTAAGAGATCACTCGAACAAGATGCATCGATGCTTGGGCACGAGGAAAGTAACATTGTCGTCGTACCTTGTTCGTTCCTGAAATAAATTGTTAACTCGTTGTTGAGAACCAAAAGTGAAACGGTCCTGATTTTCTCTTAAATCTTCAAGATTTAAACCGTAGGATGCGATATCCTTAATTTTGAGGCCTTATCTCAAAATTGGGCGGCCGACACGACTGAATGACTTATTTAATTCTTCAAGGCGAGCTTCAGGAAGCCAGTTGATTTGTTTCTGCGATTGTTTACCACGATAGTTCATCTGTCTGCAACCATGCAAAAGCAACTGCCCATCAAAATGACACATGCTAAATCAAGACACACGCTAGTGCGTTGCCATAAAATAATTGACATGGGACGAACCTTGGGCGGAACATGAACCTAATTATGCATTTCTAATGCTCAGTTTTTTCGCAAACAAAATTGGGTGGACAGTGTAAATACTGTATAAATGATAGACCAGACTGTAGCAATTACAATAAAAAAGAAGAGAATAAAACCAACAAATTAACTGAAAAAAAAAGAAAGTATTAGAGCTCGTGTCCCCATACTCACAGCTGTCAAGGAACACAAATAAAAACGGATTCACTCAAATTCCAGGAAACAAGGATTGTAACATGCCAGCCTCCACACAAAATACACATATAGCCATTCCCAAGAATCAGACTTAAAATGTAAAACGCAGACAAATAAAAAAAAATCTATATAATACACAAATTAAGTGCATGCACACGCACAAACATTAAACATTTCAAATACAAACAGCGTTCACTTTCTGACATAACCACTGAGTAAACGAATCCTTGTTATCTGGAATTTGAGTTCAAATTATAGTTCGTTGCGTTCGAGTGAATCCGTTTTTATTCGTGTTCCTTGACAGCTGTGAGTATGGGGATACGAGCTCTAATCCTTTTTTCTAAACGGCGAAACAGTTTTTTGGTCAGTTAATTTGTTCTTCAGCTGCATTTCTGGCTTTGAAGTGCATTCTTCAACCTATACTATAACACCTGTATTATACTTCAAGGAATGACTGTTTTTATGAACTTTTTTCCTTGGATGGCGTCACCCTGGTTTTTTGTTTTTTATTTTTCGTTTTTTGTGGAGGGGGGGGGAGGGGCCAGGAGGAATTTAATAAAGGCCTTCAAAACTCAAGTAAATGGAGGGAAAAAGACAGAAAAGGGGGATTTACGCTTGAAAGTTAAAAACGTCAGCGGAAAAGCATTCATTTTTATTCTGGCGTAGCGTCAAAGAAGGCTACCCAAAGGGCGCACTGAAGTGTGGCAACCAAATGGTACCACTGCCATGCCACAATGGCACTATGGCCAGTCAGAGCCTGGCTAGACCGAAAAATTAGAATGTAATTTTAATATACAATTTTGAGTTTTTGAATCACACAAAAAAATTGCCAGCGTTCAGGTCTGACAGTTTTCATTGTTTCATTCATGGATTACTGAGTGCCTGCCATTCATGAGCCCTTGTTGCATTGAAAAAAAAGTCCACAAAAAAGTTCACAAAAAAAGTTCACAAAAAAGGCCACAAAAAAAGTTCACAAAAAAGTACACAAAAAAGTTCACAAAAAGTTCACAAAAAAAGTTCACACAAAAGTCCACCAAAAAAGTTCACAAAAAAGTCCACAAAAAAGTTCACAAAAAAGTTCACAAAAAAGTCCACAAAAAAGTTCACAAAAAGTTCACAAAAAAAGTTTTCAAAAAAAGGTCACAAAAAAGTCCACAAAAAAAGTTCACAAAATCCACAAAATCCACAAAATATACTTGAGGCCCCTCCGTATTGTTGTAATACCTGGCTGCAGGCCTGAATATGAAAGGAAAAAAAAAAAAGAAAACAAATAAATGCCTAACACAGGAAACACTTTGCCTTAATAAATTGTTTAGCCCCACTTCACCGGAAGTTACCAGGCCAAAAAAAAATTAATAAATAAAGTGACTGAACGTAATTCCAGTTAACTGTCGTGATTTTAATTCTGAATTTCGAGAGATTTCGTTAACATTAACAAACAAAAAGAGATAGCGTAACGAAAAAGAAAAAAAAACATAAAAACCGTGAGAACTAAATAAGAAGTCAAAATACAAGAAGTGCATCTTGAGGAAGAGACATGAAAAGGAAGGAGAGGAACAATGAAAGGAAAGGAAAGGAGAAAAAAAAAACAGGAAATCCAGAGGAGAGTCACGTTTGATGCGTACAGGGTGACCAACGTAAAGATGAACAAACAAAGAAAACCCTTTATAGGATCATTTTAAGGAGCGTATATTGAAAGCCTGTGTTTTCACTATAGTACGAAACTGTGAAAACTACGAAAAAGGTGGGCAAAAAAACAGGAGAGTTATTTTTTTTTTTACTACTTCCCCTGTTTTTTTTACCCGCATTTTTCGTAGTTTTCACAGTGTAGTCTCCGGTTTTCTCCTTCTGACGGCGTTTCCCGTTTCGTTGATTCCCGTTCGCCGACAATTAAGTTCTGGTAAGAGGAATTCCCGTTTCGCCGAATCAAAATATTCCTTAAAATTTTGACGTTGGAAAAGGTAAAGATGCATTCCTATAATTGGAAGGAATTTGTTATTAGTTGTGGTTTCTAATGTTATATATGTCTAGCCGCCGTGAGCGAGGCAGCGCGAGCACGGCACGTAATTTGAAGAAAAAGTTATTCGGCGAAACAGGATTGGGCGAAACGGGAATCTGCAAAACAGTTATACACACATCTGACGGATTGTGATGATAAAAATATCGAAAATACCTAATTTGATAAAGTTAGAGTATTAAAAGGATTACCTCCCGGCGCCATTTTTCTCGATCCTCCACATCAAGTACGGCCCCAAAGGTCTATTTACTTACCGTTAGTCTTTCCCTTCCTAAAAATCCGTTTTAAATTGTGGCGTCTAGTAGATTTTCTCTTTAATATTGGGGAACTTTATTTGCATTCTTCCAAAAGGTATATGATGCTTTGCGCGCCTACAATGACCTTGAAGTTTTATGTGCGCAGTACTAATTTTAATCGTTTACTAATAATTACTATGAAATCAAAATTGCAGAATCATTATGAAATCATTATGCAGAAAAAATTAAAATTAATTATTCCAATAGATCGCCGAAGCAAAATTATAAGACACTGGTCTAGAAAATTACAAATTGTGATTTTTAAATAAGAGAATCATTCCGGTTTGTGACGACACAATTAATGTGTTCACGCTGGCTTGTCTATTAGGCGCAACGCCAGCTGAGATATAGTAGCTGCGTTTTTCGCTGTGAAGAACGAAGCTACTGTCTCAGTTGACCTTGACTATGGTAAATGCGCGGATGCGATCGGCGCGTAGCTGTTATAAGGCAGGCGGAAGGTTATAAGGCAGGCGGTATGTTGCTTTAAGGAGTCTAACACAACTCTAGCCTATGTTCAACCGTTCGTACTGAGTCCTGACCAAAGGCGATCAGCTGCCGAACTAGTGTCCGTCTTAAGTTTTGCGGAAAACGTACGTTAATAATTACGCTGTTTGGGGTATTACCTAAAAAAAAATATGAGTGGAAAATATCCCGTGTGCTGCGTTTAGTCCAAGAATGTGTCAACGGAAACAAAAGCATTTAAACGAACTTTCAAAAGGAGGGAGGGTGGTTGTTTCTTCAGCCAAGGCCGGCTAGAGCAGAAATTGCGGATCTTGCCTCCAATGATGTTACAGCCTCTTAGCATTGCTTTGATAAAATAAGACCTTGGCGATTCGTAAATCAACTGGTTTGGAGCCAGGAGCTGAAATCTTCTGCGTCGTGATCATGAGTGACGTCATTGCCCCATTTGACCGACAGTGACGTCATCGTCTCCGTCCAGGCTGGGTGTGTAAATTCTATACCAAATTCCATGTATATGCTACCAAATTGTCCTGTACATTCTACCCCACTTGACCAGTGTGACGTCATTACCCCTTGACTTGTGTGACGTCATCGCCTTCCAGTGACCAGAAGTGGCGTCAGGGGCCGGCCCCCCCCCCCCCTCTCTCCGGGATGGACCCCATTGGCACGTGTAAATTCTACCAAATTATGACTATAAATACTACCGAAGTATGCCGAGTGGGACAAAACCAGACAACGCTACCATCGGGGTGTAAATTCTACCAAAACATATGTAAAGTTTACGTAAATTTGGTGGCATCCCCTTCTGGATGTGTAAATACTCCCATGTAAATTCTAGGTAAATCTGGTGATCCCAGGATACTTGGTGGCCTCTTTGCCAGTTTTTGGCTTTGTTTATTTTGCTTTGTTTCTACAGTTGTTTATTTTTTGTGAATTGGACGTGAATACAATTTCTTTGGCAACGTTGTTTAGATTTATCGTGATACACTAGTGTGTGTCTAGGCACGCACGTCAGTATACACGTTGTCATTGTCTGCACTTTGGCCGTCCAATGAGAGACGATGCCGACAATACTAACAATGGTTATAACAATATTTTCGTAAATAAAGAAAGAACTCACAAGGTAAAGGGTAAATGAAGCAAGCAGTATGCATTAAAGACTGGCCTTGCGATGTGTTTGTGATCTCTAGGTCACCACTGAGAAAGATAGAACAGCAACTTAGCTCGGCTGGAGCCTGTAGCCAGTACCCGCCCAGGTAGCGCAATGGTTAGAGCGCCCGGCTAGTAAACGGGATGTCCTGGGTTCGAGTCCCAGTCGGGGCAGTGGTCTTTTCTTTCTTTCTCAGACTAGTGTATAGTGTTTCCTCACAAGGCAGACTGCGTACTTCAAATATTTTCGTACTTACGTGCCCTCCCATGCCATCCCCGATACGCCCCCAGGCTTCAAACCATAAAAGGTACGCAGTTCGTATTGTACTGCACCCATTCATCCAATTTCATAGCTGGAAGCTTTCCCGTTATCTCGGTATCGATGAATAATCACCCTATGGGATTTAACATGGGAATGAGCGCTAACTAGTAACACATTTTCACCGTTATTGAGGGTCAGTTTTTGATTTGAAAGCAGCTTAGCTGGCATTCCTACACGAGTTAATTTTTGTCAGGTGGGTCATTGCTCTCGATTTCAACACAATTTAAGCTTTCGTACGCAGTACCTGAAATTTTTTCAAGTACCTGAAATGTGCCCAAATATGCTTCAAGATATAAGACACTGACGGTATGGCGTCGTGCTATAATGGTTTACAACCTCGATAATTGAATTAATGTGAAGTTTGTTCTGATGTTTGTTGCCTAACTTGGCGCCACACACTAGCGTGTGTCTAGATAACAAGTCCCCTTCCCCTTGAATGTATTAAATAAAGAGGAACCCTGGTTACTACCGTAGGATAACAATGGAAAATACATATTCGCGTGTTGATTTCAGTAACAAACTAATAAAAAAGTTTGCGTCTGTAAAAAAAGATAGTCAATCCGAAGGGGAATATCTTCAAGAATTGTTTAAACCCACCACTGAACCGTTAAAAAATATCGCTAGATCCATCGAGAAGATTAATAAGGTAAAAGATGGCAGGAACCCTAGGATAAAACGTGGAACACGATTAGTTGAGTGATGATGATACGAATGATGAGCATGAACAAATCGGCACATGTTTCTCTGGGAGAAAGGTAACGTGTTATGAGTACTCCTGGAGCTTCGGAACCGATAAAACTTTTATTCAACACCTATGTTCCCACCATGAGACAAGCACATAGATGAAAATCTCCATCAGTAGACCGATACCATACACCGTCAACATCAACAGGCAACTCCTCTCGAACTTCCTCCTCGGGGCTCGCTTCGGTCTTTGTACACCTTTGGGCATAAAAAATCGAGGTACTGTATCGAGGCACTGTATCGAGGTTCAAGTTGCCCGACAACAATGCAAACTTTTTCATTGTTGTAAATGAGAACATACGTCCCTGAAGGTGGAAAGAATTCTCCATTGTTGATGCCAAAGAGTGGCATTGTTGAATGGCATTGTATAAAGCCCCAGTATAACGAAAACGATCATTTTTTATGCCCATAGGTGTACGCTCTTTTCTAGCAGACAGTTGCTTGTTATGCCAAAGTATTATTTACACAAATTTTTCAAAACACCAAATGATAACCATGATGTGTTTGGATTACGGTTCAAGCTGGACTCGGGGAAACCTTATAATCGCGGAGAAAACAATGGAATATTCGAGAATGATGTATTGTTGGGAGAAAAGCAGTAGTACCAGACAGAATCAGCTGTGGAGTTTACTAATCAATGGCCACTAAACTAACTGGCCCGCTCTACAACGATATTAGGGGGGGTAGACAAAATGGCCGCCACGTCTGGTTCATTTCGCCGAGGTCTGTTCTTCGAGGTAGCAACTTTGTACGGTGCGACGCGACATCTATTGGCGGCTAGTGGTGGTTTTCGAAATAATAATTTAAATTTTTACGTAGATTTTGGTGGCAAATTTTTTTTATTATTTATAAGAGTATTTTTAAATGGTGTTTAAAATATCACTCAGCCACAGTTAAGCTATTTCACTGCGTTTGCAAAAAAAAAGCAACACGTCCGTTGGCAGTTTGTACGGTGGGTTTCGCCCTCGGTTGACAAAATGCGGCAACTCAATCGCATCAAAAAGCGACACTTTCGGCGGCCATATTGCCAACCCAGTCTCAATATGCTATTTTCCATTCAAGATCCGGCCAGTGCTGAAAATAGCCCTGGCTAACCCCAAAAGACTACATACCGCAACAACGATCTCACGTCTAGAAAGCCAAAATCAAACCGCAGTGACAAGTACATGTTCATGTACATTGTACATGGAGTACACATGTTATCAAACCAATTTGGGGAGGATATGGAGAAGGAGAAAAATGCAATCTTTCTCTGTGGTGACGTAAAAGTCACAAACATACATTCAAAGCGGGAAAGTAAATTACCCCCCTCCACCCCAGTCTTTTATGCAGATTGTTTGTTTCGTTTGCCCTTTACCGTTAATTTATTCTTTGTTTACCACTTGCATTATTTGTAGTTTGGAGGCCAAGACTGAAGAGCTACCAACTGTAATTACAACTCTAATTATGACCCAATGGTCACGACAGACCAAACAATTAGTGGAATGCAGAGGGACATCTTACGTGTTGACTTGCCACCAATGAAGTTAATCAAACGGAAATGACTTTTTAATAAAGGAGGGAATAGCTAGGTCCAGTTGTGCTTCAATGTTGTCAATGATAAGAGAGGCACAGCGAGATACGGACCCTCCGAATTCTAAACCAATAGCGAACTAAGTAAATAAATTGCCGCTCTAGCCTCCTGCTGTGCAAATTTAGAATGTAATTTACATTCAGGAATTCTAAAGCCCACTGGCTTTCAAGTTTAATGAAAATATTAAATAATTATTAAACAAACGCGATGGTTAAATACCGGCATTTAATTATTCAGGCTATTTAATTATTAGTTATCATATGTGAGCGTAAACAAATCTAGTGTACCATTAAATGTAACAACGGACTACTACTCCTATAACGCTATTTATTTAGTGTACCAGGGATTGGATATGGGAATATAGAGATAGTACGCCTACCATTTTCCATGCACACTATAATGTGAATACAAATATAGGAAAAAAGGATGGAGGGGGGGGGGGGGAGATGTCCAGAATAAAAAGACAAGGAGGAAAAAGTGCTTCAGTAGTGCCAATACGCATTCCTCTCATCAAAAGTTATTCTACCGTGTTGAGTTGTTTATTATTATTATTTAGAAGCAAATACAAGGACCGTCATAAAAGCGACAAACCCACACACCACAAGAGCCGATGCACGCGTGTGGATTGAGGGCTGCACAAAATCACAAATCAAACAAACACAGAGGAAAAATATTTCCAACAATCAGAAATCAGGACTACACGTGAGAAATTATTTAACAAAAAATGTATGTATAATTACAACAATAAAATAAAATTAAAATAAAAAAAGAGGAAAAACAAATTTGGTCAAATTGCAAAGATGGAACAACAAAAAAACAGTACAAGAGTAATCCCAATAAAACAATAGCACAATATTTTGCCAAAAGAAACGAAGAAGGCAAAATCAATTAAATTTAGAAAAAGTTAGCTCACAATACTGAACAAATTTTCTAATGAAGATGGGTTTAGATCAATTAACAATCTAAACAAATGTTTCTTAAATGATGACATCTTATTGAATCGTTTTATTTCTGTGGGCAAGGAATTATAAAAACTGAAAGTAACTGCATATGTGGAGTCTTTCCTTATCAACTTTAGGGTGAACCACGTATAAACAGAATTTGTTCGTCATGAAATTTTTGCGGTCACATTAATCCCCCCCCCCCCCCCCCCCGAAATAAATAATGATCGGTCGCGATATGTAACTCATTTTTGAATACAGAAAAAACAAACAAGCAGCGGCTGCAGCGACTACCTAGTTGCAACGGTCTTCTGTATACTTCCACCACTTTCGAAAATGTTGAACCGCACACCTCTACCACGCAATGCAACTTACAGCGCGCTCTATTATATAATTTAAAAGTGGTAACCATCACAACTACCGGTAAAAAATGTGTTATCTTTTACGCCTAAGTTTATATTTAGACGGAATTGTGAGCTTATAAGCAAATTTTTTTACACCTACCGTTTTACTTCCGTAAGTAGCAGCTAACGGGGAATAGGGTTCGAGAGTAGGCTTATTCATATACGCAACACGGTGTGGAGATTAAAGACCTAATTTTCAGCTTTTAGGCCTAATTTTTTTTTACCTGCAGTTTTAGTTTCGTCAGTAACGGATAATTTGGTTCGAAAATTAATTAATCCACGCAACACGGTGTCGAGACTATTTCAAAAGAAGCTAATGCGTGTCGTTAACGAAATCCTTTTGTTGATATGGTTACGTGCCTTCCTGTAGTGTTTAAATGCGACGATCAAATGTTATTATTTCATTGAGCTACTTCGAGAAAGCGTATTGGTTATAAGGATGTTTTAATTTGACGTGTTTTTAAACTAATTTTTGGTGGCTGAAGCTAATGGCGACAACCGTTTGTCTGTATCTTCGACCGTTCTGCAGTTGAACAAGGCAACGGAAGGACCGACAAAGTTGCTGCAACGGTTACGTCCCGTTTCTCCAAATCCCACTTCGCCAAAAAGAAAGCAGATTAAACGCTTTTGCCGAATAGGCAAATCCCGTTTCGCAAAAATACCTTTCACAAAATTTTAGGCACGCGAAATTAAAAATATGACTCCTGTGCGAATGCTCGGTGCGGCTAAACACATACCATCAGAAACCGCTACTAATCACAAATTCCTTTCAATTAGGCATGCATCTTTAACTTCTGCAATGGTACATTTTTGAAGAATATTTTGACTCTGCGAAACGGGATTCTTCAAAACCGGAATTCCCGTTTGGGAAAGGGTAACTTACTAACTAACTATTCTTAAAAGAGAACCCTGACATTGACCTAGTGACGACCAATCATTCTAAACAATATTTAAAGTATACGTGTTTCCGTCTGTATTGCCAGATTTCAAAACGCAAATAAATCCATTGGTCTTATTTTACCAGTGCTTGTCTCTGTTAAATGTTTGCCTATTAAAACCCCATTACATAGAAATAAGGTATTAAACTTCGTGTACGTAAAATTTTGTGAAATTAGTTTTGACGAAACGGGATTTGGCGAAACGGGAGTTCACCTCTGCGATAGTCTTCTCAGCCCTTTCGGCTGTACAGGAGAGAAGGGTAACTAAAATATGGGTCAAGTGAATATAACATCAAGTATATTTCGTTGGAATCGGAAAAAATGGCAGAGCTTTCGTATTTACAAAAATTTCGCCACAAAATGTTCCCCTTCAATTTGGCATTCGACTGGCCAAACTACGGAAGAGGCTAGCAACTACGGAAAAGCTATAGATAGCTCAATCGATACAGGCGAGAGACGAATTGTATCGTATAACGGAAAGATCGGGGTAGCTTGTTTTGATGAAATCAGCCTTGCTTTGAGAGCGGGAGCCGCAGGCGGGCGGGCAGTGAAGCGTTTTAGAAAACACACGACAAGAGCTTTTGTTTTCCGTCGTAGAGTAGAAAAAGAAGACATCAGCCACCGTAATGCGAGCCGGCAGCAAACAAAAACGACACCAAGTTTTTCCTCCTGCCCCGAGGGGGAGGTATGAAAGATGGAGAAAAGAGTGGCTCAGTTTTCGCCGGCCTTCTTCTACCCTTTGCTCCCACTTAGGCTTGCTAACAAGCTAACGGATCGCCTTCAAAACACTGCCGGCCATTGGTATTGAGGTGCTGTAGGCGGATGACACGTCGGCGAGTGAGAAAAACAAATAAAGCTTTGGGAGGACAAAGCCATGAAAAAAGCTTGGAGAAAAGCCGAGGAAAAAAGTCGAGGAGAAAAGCCGAGGAAGAAGGTCGAGGAAAAGAGCCCTCTCCCATCTGAAAAACCTGGGGGAAAAAAAACTTTTTTACAGCGAGGAAATAGCCATGGAGCGGGGAAAAAAACGCTGTGGAAAAAGCCAAAGTGAGAAAAAAAAAGCAGTAAATAAAAACCATTGGGGAAAGAAAAACAGAGTAGCCTAAAAAAACAAACTGAAAAAAAAACTTTATGAAAGTTGTTCGCCGATGAAACCAGATAAATTTGAACCAATGCAACACTGACCTGACCAACACAACCAAGCAATAATATGCGGGTACTGTTGTGTAGTTTTTTTTCTTCTCCTATTGCAGCATGGGAGAGAAAAAAAGCTCCGGTGTAGAAGAAAGGTTGTTCACAAAAAGATTTTTTGGGTGGAATTCTTTATTTACGTATGAGAAACTATTGTAAACGATTGCAAAGAATCGAAAATGGGGAGCGCTTCACCCAAAAGCCTCCTTACGTCGTCGATTACTTCAAACTTCAAAGCCCGGTCTTTTGAATTTTAGAGAGTGGTTCTATGATGGATGTGAAGGAGTAGTGCTATAACAACGACCCTTTCCTCTTATTCAATTTATGCTGAAGTTCTACAGATTACTTAATAAATTGTTGATAATATAAATTATAGCAGTTCATACACAACAGAGAAAACCATTTTCAAGGATTTTCAAGGCCAACTTTAAACCCAGTTTTAAGGCTTTTTGCGCATTAAACTACCTAAATAAATTCCAGTTTTTTGCTAGTCTATATAATTTATTTGTCACTTGAATAGGGAGCTGAGGGAAGGAGTACAGCAATAAACAGAGAACCATAGGAATAGCTTTTGCTCAGCAGCCCCGACATGTCAAATTGCTTGCACGGCACGGCACCTCTCTCCCAACCAACCTGTAGGAAACTAGGATTATTAAGTGTTTAAACACTTAATAATCCTATGTGAAGGAGTTCGGAGTTTAATCACGTTTAACCAACCCCCCCCCCTCCTAGCCCCTTTGGCAAAAGAGTGGGCAGTTGGTTTGTTCATAATTTAAAGTAGTGATTTTGTCGTCTTCATCACCAGGTACTTTATTTTAATGGTAAAAACTCGTCCTGCTGTTTAGCAGTGGTTTTCAAGTTATTCCCCCCCCCCCTGCGTGGGTGGTTAGGAAAACTCCGAATTTTCGTGGATTCGTTATGAAAGAGTTTTGTTGGGCGTTTAACTTGCTTTGTCCGAAATGGTTGTTGTACCTTTCGTGGTTTGGTATTTTAATAGTGAATACAACCATGAGTCTATGATACAACTTTATTAATTACCCGGGTCGTTAGCCGGGATCCCTAGCATTTGTTGTTATGGTAGTATCCGCTCCTTGTGTGAGCAGTGCCAAGTCACATACGTTAACGAACCAATGCTTTATTAAACCAGAAATGGATTTTTCTCCCTTTAATAAACATAAAAATGTATTTTCATCCTACAAACAATAACTTTGTATGCATGTTACTTTCAGACACAGTTTTGTGGAAAGCCTGGTTACCATGATATGTAGGTATAAATTCCTACTTCGCCGGAACCATCCAAAGTCATGTCCCAAAACGCGTGTCCGGCAACGCAGAAACAGCGTTGGCGTCCAAATTGTACTGGCAGTGTAGCGGGATTTCAACTAGCTGTAGTTTCGTTAATAATTACCCGATTTTAAATTCCGAGCTTTACTATTGTAGCTGGTAACGCCAGGAATCGACCCATCTATTTTGTTTTAAGATATTCAAAGGTTAATGTCAGCGCATTTCACTTTGTAAATAGCATGGGCCGACATTAGGCTATTGTTCTAGACGGATTCTGGGCGCACCAGTAGAATCGCGTTGCTCCCCCGCTCGCAGCCAATGAGAGATGAGCGCGCGCAGCCCGAGTTTGGGGTTTCGATGGCCAAAAAAAGTTTCGTTTCCGGATGTTTTAGAATGCCCCCCCCCCCCCCACCTCCCTCGCTCTCCTACAGGTCCGCGATAGAGGGGTATAAGATAGCTGGGGCGTGGAAAGACGGGACATTAGACAACTGACTCGACCATCTTGAGACGTGACCCTTGGCTCGGAGCGGCCATGCTTTTTTGTGTAGGCGCAATCTTCCACAACTAGTGTGGAGGATGGAAGACTAGAAGAAGTCGCGTTGCAGACCATATGTATTGGTAACTATCGTAGCTATGTGGTGGTAGTGGGGTTATAGCTGTGAGCTAGAACGTCTAGGAGATGGGTTCCTCCTTAACCTAGTATTAACTCAACGTAAATTACAGTGAGGGAATAGTTTGTAAGGTTTAATTTCGGTATCACTGATCCAAATGTGAAGTGTAAGAAACCCTTACTTTTAAGTTTACGGGATCTTTAAAACCCAGCTATCAGTTTCGGCTAATTTAATTTCCCGCCCCAAGTTATAAATGGGAAATTAATCCTTCAATTGTTTATCGTTTTATTTAATTGGAAATCCCAGTTAAAAATCTTCGTTAAACTTCAAAATGGTTCCAGTATAGAATTGTACACTTTGAGTTTCTGCATTGTTAGCCTAAACATTTTGAAGTTAACTGTCGTTCTTATTTACTAAAAGAAAATGTAACTGTTATTTATTCTGCTTCGAATGTAAATAAATCATGCATTCGTTTCTTCTGAAATTTCGTCTTGGTTTACTCCATATGATTTAGCAGATATTTAACGTAACGACAGTCGTCCTGTATTATAACAGTTGGTGGCAGCCTTGTAGACGTGTCCCATGCCACGTCACAATATCTTACTTAGCGCCCCTAAGGACTCGAGGGTAGGCTCCGTTACACCTAGAGGGAAGAATTCTCATACTAGAAATGCTTCCAACTGACAAATTAATTTTATTTATTTATTCAATTTATTAATTTAGGTACAAAATTACTAATACAGTTATTAATCGTCTTTCATCAACCAACAACACGATTCAAGACCGTTTCAAGGTTCTGACAATAAAAATTCTCTATTTTTAAGGCTTTTCAAGCCTTGAATTTTGATGTTTTAAATGTAAGGCTTTTCAAGCAATTCAAGGCTGTATATGTACGAACCCTATTATGAGCCCATTTACTCAAATATGGCCTCATGTAGCTTCCTCTTGTACGGAAGTTCAACTGTTAGTTTCATGAAACGTTTGCTCCTTATGATAACTGTCATCATGATGTATCATCTACAGCAGCTCACTTTTATTCTGTTATGGTACATCCCCTTTAGCTTGGCCGCTTAGTAACAGTTTTATACAAGCTCCATGTTCTTGTTGACGAACATAAATTACCCATCACCTTCATTGGTTGCGCCCTTCTCTCCACATGCAGCAATGAAAAATGAATATAAGTACAGTCTGCAAAAACGTAAACAGAAGTAAAAGCCATACAGACGGAATGTAAACAACGTCGTATATTTCCATGAAATTTATATATGTAAAGTAAACTTTACAATTCGATGCTCATGCAACATGCACGTGACAGATCATGGTAAGGGTTGGCTTTGTTTTTGGAAAGTTTGGAAATACATCGGAGAAAAAAGCCACGATGGGCTGCAAATATAAACAAGACTTCAAAGTAATTTCTTCTTCAGCTTGGTATCCTGTTTTTTCATCACACACTTTGTGCAAATAAATGTAACTAAAGTTAGGAGTTATGTAATTCTTCACCTTAAAGGCACATAAATCCTACCGGTATGTCGTGCGACCCGTTGAGAATAGCGTTTGCAACATTTTACACTGGTTAGAGATAATATCGCAAAATCATCTCGCACGAGTCATATAAAACTGAGTCTAACAGGGAAGCTAACATGGATAGGCCAGGTGACTGGCTTGCTTGCTGACTGCGTAACATTCCCAGGATGCCGTGCGAAGGGTTGGGAAAAACGTAGTGACGCCTAGTGCGCGCTGTGGATGCGAAGTACATCGTAGATTTTAGAATATGCGCAGGGGGAGCGTTTGAATGCAAAGCAAAATCCGTTTTTAAGACCGAAAGTAACAAAAACGGTAGATCTTCAGAACGCAAATTTTAAAACGTCATTAAATTGTAGGAATGCCAATTAGAACCTAAATACACCAACAGATCCCAAAGTAGGCTACATAGACATTCCACCAAATCAAAACGGTACAGTACGTTGGTTCATTCATAAACGACTCATGTTTGGACTGCTAAAATTTCAGTTTTTTCATGTTTCTATTCGGGAGCATGGTGGGGGGGGGG